>JAQGCB010000024.1:0-46208 GCA_034698835.1 Protaphorura tricampata
AACAATCCACCAAATATCAAATACCAACTCATTTTCATCATCATCCGGTTCTGAATCAAATTAGTAAAAAGATCAAGAGAAATAGAAATAATTTATGCTCAAATAGTAATAAAATGTATTATATTTTCAAAATATTATGTAGAGGTTACATAATACACCATACACCTGTGGATTTGATGAGTTTAGTATATCACGAATAAAACGTGAACTTGTACTTGTAAGTTGTAGGCGATCTATTTTCTGTAATCATTTATTGCTTGTCAATATAATTTTGAATACTGTAATTTGCCCAATAATTAAAATTTCTCTTCAGTTTAAGAAAATAGTACGATACCCACCAGACCGACCGCGACCGACCGCCAAACCAAACCAACAACAAATTACTAATTGCCACAGCCAAATCTATAGTTTCACATGCAAGAAATAATTTTCAATTCCATTACCTTTTTCTCTAGGATTGACCATGTCTGTTTTACTCCAGTTCATTCCAGTCATTCCTACTACTAGGGGTACACTCCATACACCAAATAAAAATGGACGGAGGACGCTTCAGAACGACGCTTATAAAAGTTTGGCGCCTTTCCGTTTACAGCGCAGCGTTGTCAAACTTAAAATTCTGAATGCATGAATGAATGGGGCGGTGAACGTGTGCGTGAATAAATTTTACCGACCGCGTGATCTTTGGACTCTACTTGGCTCTCTCGCTCTCTTTCTCGAATTATCTACACGTACACGTAACACACAAACGACACGACTACACGACTAGGACAATCGTCATCGTCATCCGATTTTGGCAAATTTCGCAAATTTGCAATTTTCATCATCATCTTCATCATTACTACGTGCTCACCGTTACTCTGCACTTCCACTTCCCTAAACTTCCGTTACATTGCATTTACATTGTTTTGAAATTGCAATTTCATTCAGATTCCTCTGACCGACTGACGACTCCACAACTCGGAAGATTTTTCAAAAACTCCGTCTTCTCTCTGTCTGTTGATTGTGAATTTTGATAATTTTTAAAAATGCCTAGACGTGGACGTTCTCCTTCACCTTCTGCTCGTTCTGCACCATCCAGGTATAAATTTGCATTAATTAGTTTAATGTAAAAAAGCATGCCACTTATTAAAGTTACATTCGTTAGGGAAATAATGTCAAACGTAATTTGGTTAGTTAATGACATTTTTCGATAATTGTGGAAAGAGTGTTTCTTAATTCTTTGTATAATTTTTTGAATTTTTATTATTCTTGTAGAAGTTCCAATGTTCCTGCAAGGACTGCTCCTCCACCATCCCAACCCATGGCCCAACACCCTCAGATGATGCAACCCCAACAGCCAGGGTTGTTGAAGCAAATGGTACGTAAAAATTTAATGTTCGTAAAATCATACGTAAGGTTCTTTTTACTTGAAAACTACAAAATGGATTTTCTTTCTTTTTCTATCAAATAGGCAGCTACCGCAGGCGGAGTGGCAATTGGAAGCACTGTGGTAAGTACCTTAATTAAACTCTGGACACACTGCGGTATCTTCTACTTTTACAAGGGGTCTCACATATTGTTACAAGCTTTGTCTGTTACAGAGCAATCACCCCGTGAAACCTCCTTGACTTTTTGATTAATTGACCCTATTAATAATTGTTTTAGGGACACGTTGTTGGTCATGCTCTCGTTGGAGGCGGCAGCCGTGGTGGTGATGCTGAGGCAGCGCCTGCCCAAAGCCCAGTCTCTCAGGAGCCACAATATCAGCAACAACAACAACAAGGTATTTATTATAAGCATTAACTAAATGCTATTAGCTATTGTAAAAACAAGTTCCTAAAAATGAAAATATTTCCATTGAATTTCAGAAATCCCATGTGCTTTTGAAATGCGTCAATTTATCCAATGTGCTCAAAATCAGACCGACTTAACTTTGTGTGAAGGATTCAATGAGGCCCTTCGGCAATGCAAGCAATACGGTAGTCAACAACAGCAATATTCCGGAGGTTCAGGTTTCCGCTAATTTCACCCCTCCTATCTACAAAATAAACTCAAATTCGTCAGACGTCAGAACTACTAATAAGGTTTGATAGTTTTTTTAACTTGTGGACTCTCGCTGTGAAGATAAGTAAATTAGGAATGAGCTAATTTTAATTTCGTGTTGTTCCACAGGCTGATTGGATTTCTGCTTCTTCATCCAACTGTCATCCTAAATATTCAAAAGTGAAATGCAGTAGTCGACATGACATAGTAGAACATCCTATTATGCTTATTATTATGTCAACTAATCCAAAAATGTAGCAATGAGCTAGCAAATACTTTTAATTGAAAAAGGACATGAATAAATCAAACGGTAGCAAACCAATTTTCACGAATCTACTTCTTAATTTTAAACATTATCGGATTGTCGCATTATCGGTATAGTCAATTTTCATATTCTCAGTTTTATAATTGCTGAGAAGATTGAGGATTGAGAGTTTGAGAAGATACAAACAACATTACTAACAATTTCCGTTATGACAGATACATCCACTATTAAAAACTTAGTCCTTTCTTACGTGAACACTCAATCTATAGGCGTAATAGCAAACTATTAAACGAAACGAATTTTCGAGAAACGAAGTCACTCATAAGGTCAATCACATATCAGCACGTAGAATTCAATCTGTTAGTTTATATATCCGAATTTAGACGATATGGTACGTTGCGAATATGCGAATTTTTTGCCATAGGTTTCACATTATACTAGTCCAGAGGTATGTCCACAAGTCCACCACACAAATGCGTATGTATCAGCAACAACGGTATGGTGTCTACTCAGTCTACTGTCTATCCGAGGGATTGATATTGGCCCTTAAACATAAGGAAGCGTTAAGGCCTGCGTCAGGGTTTGATGTAATCCTACTAATCTAATTAGATCTACCTCTGTAGGATAATTACACGATAGACAAAGACATTATAGTATTAGTATAGAATTTGAGAAAATATCAACCTTAGTCTAACAAACTCGGAGTCCTGGAAGTGGAAGTGCGAGCACCTAATGTATTTTCCATGCATGATGCATTTGCAGAGCAGAGGGGCAAGTAAGTGTCAAGGCGGAAGTTAGTCATGTTTTGTTTTACTACATTAATTTTTGCTTTCACATTCTACAAATTACACAACTAGCTCACGTAGTTTACATGCAGAAAGAAACTGACATCACGGTGCGGTGCAAGCAGTGTGAAAATTTGAGGGAGAAGTTGTTCATCTTTTCGTATCAAAATTTTACTCAATTAAAAAATAAAATTAACTATCAGTAAAATACCTTCCGAAGTTGTGAGTGATTAGGATAGGGACAGAGAGACGTATAAATATTTATTGGGCAGGCAGTGTAGCAATAGCAATATGCGGGAAGTCAAATGTGTAGTCGTCGGCGACAAGTAATTATACGGGGTGTTTCAAAATGATGTCTGCACTTTTGAATTCATTCTCTCCAATACAATTTTTATAGAACTACCAGGTTTTCTCAAAGATGAAGACCGCAATAAGGTATACAAAGAGTATCGTCGGAAATACTATTCGAAGTGTCGTCTATGGGTATACTAGGAGTCTTTCGACAAACAAAGACCCTTGCGTAGCCCGTTAATGTTAGTATTTTGGAAACATTTGAACCCTAAACGTTTCTAATAGTATTTTCCACTCCACTATACATCGGAGGTGTTGATTTTAGAGAATGCCAGTTTAGTTTATCTCGAGGATGGAATGAATTTCAAGGGGAGACAAAGTTTTGACGCACCCTGTATCATCGCGTCCCCAATTTTGTAGACTATCAATTCATCTGTTTAGAGAGTGATATTCCAAACAAACAATAAATTGTCTTTTTGCTTTATCTTTCATTTAAATGTATAATGCTTGCAAATATTATTGACTGTTTCAAACGTTCTATTTCGGTCAGTACGGTAATATCGAAATTGATGTATGACCCAATGGCTGTACTTGAGCAGTAAATTCTGTTTGAGAAATTAATTAATGTGAATTTTATATCCACAGGGGGGTCGGTAAAACTTGCCTCCTGCGGACTTATACAACAAATATATACCCATCGGTGAGTGTTCATTTGAAACTTTATAGTTCGTAAAAGATAATAAAATATTCTATTTTGACTGCAGGAGTATGAGTATTTCCCATCCTTCTTCGGATTCAATCCTGTCAATGTTATGGTCGACAAGAAGCCATTTAGTGTGGTACCTTGGGATACTTCCGCACATGAAGATTACGATCGACTACGCCCGCTGGCTTACCCGCGAACGGATGTGTTTCTAATATGTTTCTCTTTAGTAAATCCAACCAGTTTTGAAAATGCCCGTGCCAAGGTACTTTACTTGACTAATGAATTTCTATCAATATTTAGAGAGTGTTGTAAAAAATCAATAAGTATGGAGAAAGGGTCCTTTCATTGTGAATTTTTGAGAAAAAAAAATCAATAGTTTCATTCTTTTGGTCTCTAATACCGTAGTGGTACCCCGAAGTTCGTCACCATTGTCCGAACACCCCCATCATACTGGTCGGTTTGAAATTGGACTTGCGTGGCGATAAACAGGAGAGCAAAAACGGAGAAGAAGAGAAGTTATCGCCAATAACATACACTCAAGTATTACAACTTTTTTTTACGTTAGCTATCACTAGAATATACTTTAGACGCATTAGCCAGATCAGAATCTTCTGAATATAATTATTATGATTTTACTCAAAGGGTCGGGCGATGGCAAAAGAAATTAAGGCTGTGAAGTACTTAGAATGCTCAGCATTAACTCAAGAAGGATTGGGAATTCCTTTCACCGTAGCAATTATAGCAGCAGCTGTAGGACTTGCAGGACTCGAAAAACCTGTTAGAAAATGTCTTATACTGTAAAAATTCAATGTTACAATATTGAAGGGATCAAATCCAAGTCCCTAGGTGTATCGTTGTAACGAAATATCTTTATATGGAAAATGGATGGTCGTTATGCAGAAGTTTTACTGCACTTTGAAATAATACTCATTTACTTTTCTCAAACAGAGATACATCTGCATTTTACATTGCGGCAATAAATAACGATGTTCTTTACTCATGATTTTTGTGATATTTGATTTCATTTGTTTTGCTCAATCATTCATTTCTGATTATTAGAACGATTATAGCTAACAGATTGATGGAAAACTCCAACAATGCAACAAGTAAATGGGCCTATTTCTGTCACCATTTAAACAACCTAATGCGACAACAGTTTTCTAAAAAAAAAATTCCCGTCATATCCAAAACCACTGGACTTTTACAATTACATTGCAGTATAATTACTGGAAAACAAAACAGAATCGTCCAACGTACGTACTCGGAACGCCGGAAGTGGTTAAGGACAAATCCTGCTTCACATTAAGACTTATTTGTCTGGATTTTTCCTTAATGTATTTCTTGTGGATGTATTACTCTGATAACACGAGGAAAATAGGATTCAGGCAGGCACGTCATACTTTAAATGATGCATTACAGTTTGAAATCACAACTTGAAGATTGACGCAAAAAAAATTATTACGTAGGGAAATTCCGTACTTCCAGTTAATTTTTTTTTCGTCAGGATGTTTTCGTCTGATTTTGCTTGTTATTCTTATTTCTGTATTTGTCTTCATAATACTTTTGTCTTTTTATGAGAAACGGGCCATCAGAAATTCGTGAATTAGCATAACCAAATTTAGCACAAAGTGAATCCAGCTTTAATTAACTGATATAACCTAAAGTTGAATTATTTTTGGCAAATTGCTTGAAATTGTGTAAAGTTTTGCCTGTAACTATCAACTAAGCTAATTAATTCCCAATTCTATACGAAGTTTTCTTTTCTTCAGTGCATTCTAACCAAATATTATTGTAAAACATGCAGAATATCAAGTGTGTCGTGGTTGGAGACGGGTAATTTTATAAACCTATTAATGCAGGAACCATATTTTTACAGCAGTAACAGCAGATATCATCAAACAAATCATATATTATGTAATTTGTAAATAATATTTTTTGTGTAATCAGGGCTGTCGGTAAAACATGTCTCCTTATTTCGTACACAACAAATGCATTCCCAGCGGTGAGTTGTAATTCTTATGTAGATAATCAAATCTGAAACCGTGAGAATGATAAGGTATTTTTGGACTGCACTGCAGGAATACGTCCCGACAGTATTCGACAATTATTCAGCAAATATCAAGGTGGACGAGAAGCCAATTAATTTGGGACTTTGGGATACGGCTGGGCAGGAAGACTATGATCGACTCCGTCCCCTGTCTTATCCGCAAACTGATGTCTTTTTAATATGTTTTTCAATAGTAAACCCAACAAGTTTTGAAAACGTCCGTGCTAAGGTAATTCAACTAATAAATCTGCTATTTGTATAAGCAGTCATTAATAGTTGGCCAACAATTCTTGCCAAATGGAGAAAATTAATCATATCAAAAAATGCTTACATTCATTCGTACTGTTCTGCCGTTCATTTTGATATTTTAATTTTCTCCCCATAGTGGTGCCCTGAAGTTCGTCATCATTGTCCAAAGACTCCGATCATACTGGTCGGCACAAAACTGGATTTGCGTGATGATAAACAGACGATTGAAAAACTGAAGGAAAAGAAGTCATCGCCAATAACCCTTGCCCAGGTATGTGTAGTTTACTGCATAGGAAAATTAAGCAATTCCATATCACGTAGTATATTTGGAGGCGATTTGAGTGTGTTTTGTGTCTAAAGCTCAATTTGATGTGGGAATTCTATTTTCTGAGAGAAAAAATATTTGATAAATATGTATGTGATAAAAAATATATTTTAATGTGAATGTATATTTTTTTCTGTTTTTCTCTCAAGGGTCTGGCCATGACGAAAGAAATAAATTCTGTGAAGTATGTAGAATGTTCAGGATTAACCCAGAAGGGATTGAAAACCGTTTTTGATGAAGCAATCAGAGCTGTACTACGCCCTGCACCAAAACCCAGAGAACCTAGCAGATGCCACATACTTTGAAATAATAAATTTTCCATACCTTGATTATTTTCGGGGGTATTTCCTAATCTCTTCATACATACACTATGATTTTTCTTGAATTCGGTAAAATTACGACTCTTTTACCTTAACTTATGATTTGTTCTGTATATACTTTGTTTTTACCTCCTTCGGAGGAGATTCAGTAATTTAAGTATAGAAGAGGCATGATTGGAATACTTTGGAACGAAATTTCTATCTGTGTATCAAAATAATCCGGCTACAGATCACATTTTCAAAATGGTAAACCAACTTTTCTAATCAGAATTTGAAGCTGTATTTAAGGGATCTCTCTGTAGTGTTTGGATTTATTTTATTTTATTTACTCAAAGCTCATAATCCTTCATAATCAAATCACATTTCAATAAATAAATTTTTGTTAATTTATAAAACACAAGACATTATTCTCATTCTTAAATTCAAGACTTGCACTGCTCGCACGCACGGCCATTCGGTATTCTCAGGCTGCTGACCTTTCCTTCTATTTTCCACTTGAATTCTGATATATCCAGCTGAGGTAGTGTTTAATATTTGTGTAAATTATGGGTGCATCATGTGTACCACAATGGAAACCAGATGAAAATAGACCAGCTATAAAATATTTTGATGTATTTTCCAAGTTACAAGCCAGCGGTGATCCTGCATCTCTTGGACTCTGTAAAATTGTCGACATACATAAGAATACAGTGGGAAGAACATTTGAAATGGATTAATTGGATTAATTATGAAATGAATTTTTTTTAACTTACAAAGCACGCTTCACCATTTGACACACCGCTGGCACAAGTGAACCCGTCATAATTGTAGTTGAGTTTTTGTGTATTGATTATACTCTCACAATATTTACTAGTCTCAATGTACTGTTCTGCCTCATGGACAATTCCGTCTGAGTCTTGACCTATATTTAAAATTAGTAAATAATTAATTCATATCAAATTTATGCAGAATGACTTTTTCTGGAACCACCAAAAATTTCATGGACTGGGGGCAGCTTGGAAAATAGTTGTCATACTGAACTACAATAGGGACATTATAAGTGGAGTAGAGCATAACAGGATGAATCGTATCCGGAAATTGACAAAGATGCACAATTTTATGATGTGGTTTTTGCGCCGAATTCGTGTCCAATTTCCAATTATCGTATCGCAACAGTATTTTTATTTGTCTAACGAATTACATACCATTTGATGGCGAGGGATGACTGTATCCTGACACAATGCATTTATCATAAGCTGTTTCACTTCGTGGTAAGCAAAGTGTGCAGTACTGCATTTCATCTTGACGGAAAGCTTCCAACAGAGTTCTTGACTTCAATTTAATGATTCCTGAAAATCCAATTAAAAATGGTGGAAGCAATTAAAAATATTAGGTCATTCATGAAATTACCAAAAATTAAATGTTCACGAGCTTACCAATATCATGAAATCTTAATTGCCCTACTATACTGTAGTTGGAGTGTATTTTATAGTTGACAATCTCTCGATAAATTCCATTAAAGGTGACACCATTTGATGGGTGTATAATATGTTTCGTTCCTAATATAATTCTAAATAATTTTAGATCATTTCCAATGAGTCTTGAAATACATGTGGCAGAAGTTAAGAAAGTATCTTCTCCAATCAGTGCTCCACTACAAATATAAGAACCCGGGTCGTTGATGCTAAATAGGGAAGTTGGACTTCGTACTAGTCCACCCAACCAACAAGACCCAATATCTCCACCGACCTGGGAAAAAATTTAAACAGGAATTATTTTCAAGTGATTAATTTTCAGAATTAACAAAAGCTCAGAAGGTTCAGTCCAAAAGTTCAGATATTTTTTGCCAATATCGAGAGCGCATTGTTGTGTTCTCACAACAGTGACATACTTGTCGGACAATTACCTGACGTTTTTTATTTTAGAACAACGCAAATCAAAAATTTCAAAAATGACAACAAACCTGTTCATTCATTTCATTCGAGTCAGCGGTTGCCACCCGAATTTCTTTCTGTTTCATTTGTGGAATACCACATGAACTGTATTCTTCGGGTACTTCCGGTGCCACTTGTGACTCGACGTTTGAACTAGGTTGAGTATCTTCTTTCAAATAAATTCCCTCTAGTTCATGTTCTAAATCATCCAAGCCGTCATCCAACGGTTGTGAGTCTGAAGGAATCTCTGGTGTAGATTCAACGATTGGTTGTACGGTCGGTGTAGGTGAAGTTTTGAGTTCAACAATTTTTGTATCTCCATCCACTTTGTAAACGTATTCAAGGCTAGGTTTGGATTCAACAACTTCAGGCTCCGTTTTAACGTCCAAGGGTTTTGGTGGATTTTCATCTGCTTGCGGTTCGGAATCGATTGATGGAATTTCTAGTACTTCTGGTTTGTGTTGTATTAGACTTACTTCTACGTCTGGTTTATTGTCTGCCGGACTGTCGTCCAGTTCTGGAATTACTTCAGCCGTAGTTGGTTGAACTTCTGGAATAGTTTCGGCAGGACTCGTTTGTACTTCCGAGTTTATTTCCGCATGGCTTGATTGCACCTCCGGTTGAACTTCACCAGGAACAACTTCGACTTCGGGGTTATTTTTCACTGGAATTTCTTCCGGTTTGTCCTGAGCTTCATTGACCTCTACTTCCGGTTTATCCTGAGCTTCATTGACCTCTACTTCCGGTTTGTCCTGAGCTTCATTGACCTCTACTTCCGGTTTACTTTCAACCAGACTAACTTGCACTTCCGGTTTATCTTGCACCAAACCATCTTCGGGTTTACTTGATGTAGGGTTAGTTTCCACTTCTGGTTTACTTTCGGCCGGAACATCCACTGGAGCTTCCGGTTGGGTTTTTACCGTTACAACTTCCGCTTGAGAACCAACCGGTTTTAATTCAACTTCAGGGAAATCAGTTTTGGCAATTCCAATTGGAGTTGTTGAGTCTGGAACTGTTGTTGTTGATTCCACTGTCGTTGGCTTATTTGATACTACTGGTTGTTCTGGAATAGGATCCAATTCTATGATGGTCCCATTCTGTAATAGTTCATCCAGCGTTATTACACCCACCAAAGGTTTTCCTGATGGTAAAGGCTCTGTAATATTTTCAACGCTTTCAACACTTTCAGACTCCACCGTTTCATTGGACTCCAACGAGACATCATTGACAAGGACGGTTGTTGTCCTGAGTGTCGTTGTTGATGTGGTTGTGGTAAGATTCAAGTCATTGTACTGACAGCAAGTAAAAAATGTTCTTGGGGTGAATGCTTTTCTTAATCCATCACAGTGACCACCCAATGTGTCCAGAACGAATTCTTTGTCAACCGTACAATCGTTCCCCAGTATGCAATATCCGAGTCCACTTTGACAAGTTTTTACACCAGTTATGACGAAAACTCCTGGAAACATGTACATAATATGGTAAAAACATAATCACAAATAATTTTAGACAGACTCACATGTGGTGTTTGTTCATAACCCTGTAACCCTACAGCCTACAACCCTTCCCTGCAACCGCACCGGTTCGTGGGAATTTATTCAGGATGCAGCGAATAATAATATTCAATTCGAAATGAAATGCATAGCACAGACATAGCATGTACTTGACAAATCCTTCAAAATGCATATTTTAGCTAGCAGCTCCTAGTTTAAACTAAATTGGAGAACATGGGTGTTTTTAACCGTAATTTTATGCCCGTACATTCTTCAGAAACTTGCTGATCACATTGTTAAATATTTCAATTTCAAAATTGACAAGAGAGTATTTTTATTTTTATTTTTGTCGCAATCTTACGGACTGCATTATTTGAAGAAACATTTTGCGATATGTTATAATGATTATTCACAAAAAACGTACCCACTATAGTGCTTGGGGACTGAAACCTGGTGAAAATGCGGATCAAAATTAACTGGCAAAGTTCCGGTACAAATTCACAACTTTCTTAAGGGCTATGTAATACTAACTAAATTTTTCAGAACAAATGGAAACATTGGTTTGTACCGATCGATGTAAAGAATTCCATGAAAATAAAGGAAATAAAATCGGTACTCTTCAATAATTTTTTACATTCTGTCTCATTATAACTACTGTGTTTGGGAACATCGCAATAAACCTTGAAAAAATTTATATACAATTGAATGAACTCATTTTGAACTAATTGTCGCGCAAAGTAAACATGTTTATAATTACAGAATAATTTTCAAGCAATTAATTACCTTTGTCAACAATTGGTAAACCCTGAGTGTCACGAAACCACTTGAAAGCTAAGATGACAAACAAGGTTATTAAGTATTTCATAATTATGTACTTAAATCAAAACTTGAGACGACAGAATCCACGAGACTAATAGAATTAATTAAGGGATTTTCCCTTTGGAGTGAATTATAGTATAAGTTATTCAGCAAAAACTTGTGAATCTCTTGAAATTCAGTGTTGGTTCAAATGACTAAAAAATTGACTCCCCTCTCTCTGTATTGTATTAAGAATTAGGAGAGTCCCGTAAAATAAAAAGTCAGAGTCAGTTCAATGAACCATTCATACATAAAAGACATATAGTACATACAGATCCATGACTTAATCCATGTACTCTTGAGACGTGCTAAAACTCAATGCAGTGCAGTGAAGGTGCAAAAAAAAAATTACGTGCAATGCAAACTTGAACTTGACAAAATGAATAAGAAAGTACAGTGGGAAAGTATCCCCTGAAGGGATTTCGCACGAAGACGAAGACGACGTAATTGCATTGTATACCTGTCTGCAGATATTTTACCGGCAAGTGAGTTCACTCACCAACAGTATATAAACAAAAACTTTTTTTTTGCTCAAATAATTAACAAGACCAAGTTTTGTTACACAAAAACTTGTCTTGTGAATTTCCGCACTTTCTGCTAATTACTAACTGTTTTTTCGAGTCAGGGCCAATCTCAACCGGTTAAATTTAATCCGTAATGGTAAATGGTACACCTGCTTACGTGTATTACTTACAATTATACCGCGTGTCTGTCTCAGTGGTAATTGACCATCCAATTTTGTTACGATCTCCGTGGTAAGGACTTTTCAGAAGCTTTTTTGATAATTCGACAAAAAATTACTGTACATAGTCTGACAGAATTAAAATGCAGGCCTTGCACAAATAGAGCTGAGAGTTTCTAGTGTATACCGGCCGTTAAAGAATACAGTTGAAAAGGCATCTCGTTTTTCTACTAGAGATATGGTACTAAAATTCATTAGATAAATATGAATATTTATTGCATCCTTTATTGAACTACAAATTCAAGGTAAAAAATATTTCATAGTAAAATTAGTGTTTTCAAAGTGTATAGTACGTAGAAGCCGAGGAGTTTGAAAGTTGTTGATTTTTGGAGAAAGAAAATATCCCCTGTTTTGAATCGGAGAGGTCGTGTTGTTTTCAGGAATTTATTGTGGAATTTTTGATTGACACACCTTGCATTCTTCCATGACTTTGTAAATTGGATAGAGCGAGTATGAATCTTTGCTCCTGTTGGAATGGCTGCGACCAGAAAACCAATACAAACAAGGGAAGAAACCGGAAGCATTAAAAATATTGGGAATGGTATTTTTCCATGTAATTTGACAGTTGCATAATTGGACAACATTCCATGAGTTAAGATTAAGAATTGACCGAAAGGAAGAGCTAAAGGTGTGAAACAATTGGTGAAAGTTAAGTTCAGGATTTGCAGACACCGATAAATGCGAAATGCGATTGTTGGATGTTGAAGTTTTGGCTTTGTAATTTTGGTTGCCTTTCCTAAGCTGGAGAAAGTAAAATTAAAAATCGTATACAGTGTGGTTCATAAATTAAGTTGTCTAATTTTACTTGTTATAATTACTGTACACTCACCTGATCTCTTGAATCCAACTTATATTACTGTAAGCATAAGCTGTCATTATAGATGAATTGAACAGTAAGGCGTGCCAACAAACCACGCCGTCCATGATCGTTAGCAAACAGAAAATCAGGAACAAAATTCCAAATACCCAATTCGGGTATTCGTCCAAGTTTGGAAGGAGATGGAAATAATAACGTGGGTCATACATATGCTCGTAGAAGAAAAAAGGCATCACGACTGGCAGAGCAATTATCCCGGAAACCATAAGGAAAAGGATAAATTCACAAATGTCCGGTTTTAGTTTGAGTCCATCGGTTTTGTATTTTTCTGAAATAAAATTACTTGTAAAAATTGCACTATATTTTTTTGAAAATTGGCAAAATTGTTACCATCCAGGTTTTTCAAGTAGTTGACGAATCCATTGAAGAATTGGGCGAGTTGATATCTTCTTATGTAATTATTTATGTGTAGGATAGAAATGTAAATAAAAACATTGGTCCACATTATATGGAGTGTGTAACTGGTTGTGGATGAGGATTTTTGGATTTTGACATAAATCAGACTAATGATCAAGTACACCGTGTACACTATCGTGTAACTTACGTTACAAAAATACCAGGAGAGTGTGTTAACGTTAGTTATGACTGATAATCTGTGTTTTCGACTGTCCCAATCGAATGGAACAAATTTAAATTTGCAACAAATGTTCATGGCGAGGTACAACAACCAATATGTATTTCTTGTCAGCATTTTTTAAAGCTAAATTGTGTATTATACTGGTAACTCTCGGATCGTCTTACGCCCCAGACACTTTTAACAAAATAATGCTGTTGATATTTTGGTACACTGAATAGACCACACGAATGTTAATGCGTTTATTCTCCGAGTCTTCAGTATATTTTATATGAAAACCAACGAAGATAAACTGAATGCGACGACACAGATTGGTGAATATTTTAGCAAATGTCATGTCGATGTCAATACAGGAGCAGCACAGTACTACGGATAACCCGTTTCTATCAGACATTCCATTTTGAGGTGGGCGAACCTTGGCTCAAAATTCACTTAAGAACCAAATTATTAATTCGGACATGGTAACTCAATTTCATTTTTCTGAGGAATCGTGCCTGCCTGCTTTTATTAAAGCATAGAACTCATTTAGAGTCCATTCCCAAAATAATTCGTGGTTCGTGTTTGGACTTTGGAATAACAAAATGTATTTAACATTTAATTATGCTTTTAAGCAAGTTCCTAAAACTGAAATGGAATTATCGGATGTACTTTAAAGAGATAAAAGATTTAATGGAGGTTGTGCCATGTTGGCTGGATGAATTACATGGTGGTTTTACAGTGTATTAAAATATTCAGTGTGCATTTCAAGTTGAAAACAACATCTTACACAGAATTGGGCAAATTAACGGAGTTATTGAAACACTGATTAAAAAGTAATCAATAAATACAAGATGTAGGGATTTGATAGTCACTCTGCTCTAATATACTACAAATAATGCTATTCTAAGTACAATATTCTTTACGTTCAAATGAACTTTCATCAATGATTCGGCATGACAAAATGAACAACGGCAGATCTTTCTAAATATATTAATTTATTGAACAAAAAAATAATACATGGTATGGTCCAACCATTCACTCCGTCTCAATCTTAGGGATAAACCAAATTAATCTAATAAAAATAATAACCTATGTATAGGTAAGTCCTGCCTGACTCCTAGGATAATTCTCTGGCAAACGAGTTCACTCAATCCTCCCATTTAACATTATAAGGGATAACCATTTTAAACCAGCTTATAATGTGTACAATTTCAGCAATATTTTTACTACGTCAACCACTTAAAATCTATTTAAAAATTAATACAAAAAAGCCAACCACGCCTTTAAAGCATTTGTACCCCAAAATATCGGTCTATCATTCTGAATTACAATGTAAAATCTACGTTATACGATACCTTGCATTTAAGAGTAAAAAAGTATACGTACTTTTCTTTTAAATGAGCCAACAATACATATCTAGTACTGAAAATCATAAACACAATTTTGTCTTCCCAAAAAAATCAGAACACTATCCTGAAACCACTGATCTGATAAAAGTTAGTTACCTATCCGATTAGTCTGACTACACAAGAAATGGTTTTCATATAGTGAGTACGTACAATACAAAGGATTAAAGATTTTGGCACTAATTTGCTGCAAGAGGATAAAAATATTTCACAATTATTATAAAACATAATTTACAATACAATACTGTATTTGAGTATTTGATTGAACTTTGTCACAAGATCCTCAATTAATCCTAAATATTTTTTAATATCCCTACCTTCCCAAGAAGTAATGAGATCTTTCCAGCGGACCAAATAGTGAACCAAAGAAATTTTAACGTAGTCGCCCTGTGAATAAAGGAGAACGGAGAGATTTGAAACCGAAGTGGACGACAAGTTCTTAGAAATTTTCTGGTCCGAGGATCATGATAATCATACCAAGAAGTCAAAAATTTTATAGACAAAATATGAATAGATGCTGCAGTGGTGAAGGCCGTTCTTGTTACAAGCATACAATAGATAGAGATTGTTGGAACCACTACAAAGGCTGGCATAGGAATTTTATCATTGAATTTGATCGCCAAAACACTACTAGTAATTATACTAACTATTAAAGCCGTTTGACTCAATGGAAGGACGATCGGGCCGAAACAACTATTAAATCTTTGGTTCAAAACTTGATGACATCGGTAGACGAAGAAAGAACCACCTGGAGTCCTCAGTTTGTCTTCACAAAATTGACCACCTTTGTTCAAGCTGCGTGAAACATAAATAACAAAAATTAGTTAAAAATTCCTGTCTGAATAATAAATACATATAATTTAATCTGTAGATGGTTGTATCTGAAAATGACGCCTTTTTGGCGAGATTATTTCATGACCTTGTATTGAGTTGGATAAAATTCAATAATTTAAAAATAAAGTCGATTTGGACGGCACGAGCCGAAATAAACGCCATATTGGCAGTGTGTTGTAGAAAAGAGGGCTGACTGTGTTCAAATACGTTGTTTTGCATTAGTAAACAGGACTATCAATTATGTAGGGAAGTAGGCTTACTAAAAATTTATAAACTTTGTACCATTTCCTATATACGTCAATTGATTCAACACTGCATGCATTCACAACTTGCGTCATTCCAATATCAATATTGTTCTTGACGTTCTGTTCATAAACCATTTAATAATTCATGCACAGCTATTTTGGAACTTTGAATTTCGATGTATTTTGTACGAAAAATAACTATAGTGCATCAAACAAATACCGAATACTGAATATTGTTTGGCTCAACGTATAACATCTATCATTTTTCTACCAAAAATTCTTTCCATTTCTTATCATCCTGCCCAACAACTCGGGACCTTCCAAAAGCAACATTTTTCAATTATTTATGCTTTTTTGTATCTCCTGGTGAATCACATGTAAAATTGCCGTTCATTTGTGTTCGATACAACGAGATTCGCTTTATCCCTACGTTGCGATGCATTTAGGTATTTCCCTCATACCTTACTTTGACCTCCATCTCTGTTTAACTATTTTTATACAATTGAAAAATGATGTGATCTTGGCCATTATCAAAATTCTATTTTTATCGTAATTTTGCAAATGGCCAATGATTCTCCGGATGACTATGGAGCACGGTGCATTGAAACTAAAAGCATATATCCACATTATGGGCCAACGTACTATGCATATTAATAGGCTGAGAATTCGAGCAGATTTGATATCGCTTGCACTAATCGTAAGTATCCGAAGCTGGCTGGACACTGTACTAGTTATAAAGCACCACGATTTAATAACTTACTTAATTTCGTTGAGCCAACGAATAGTACCAGAAATATAGGCCAACAGATTAATCATATTGAACACCACAACATGCCAAGCGATTACAGCGTCCCAAAATGCCATGAACCAAAATATAATGAGAACCCAGTCCGGTTTTGAACTACTCAAATGAGCATATATGTAACGAGGATCTTTTCGTTGGTCCAAAAATATTGCAGATACAAGAAAACAATCCACATAAGCCAGACAGGACAATGCTATGATAGATTTTTCACAGAAATCCTTCTTCAGCTCAACATCTTGTTTTTTGAAATTATCTGTTAGGAATAATTTTTCGAAGGTAAATTTTTTACTTACATTTTTGAACACTAGAAATAAAATTAATATAAAAAATCACCTTGTAATCTCACAAACATTTTGAACATGTTATTGATAAATTGAGCCACCTCATATTTCCGTTTAAAATTATTGTAGTGAAATAAAGTTGCAGCACTGAAGACAGCACAAAATACACAATGGAAGACCTGATTGAGCAAAGGACGATTCGGATGTGCATTTGACCATTTTGAATGAATAAAACTTCCAGCCAAAAATATTGCATTGAATAAAGTGTAGCACACAGTCATGTAATAAAAATAAATCCGTTTTCCCACAATCGGTTGAATCGTCCATGTTTTTCGATTCCAATCAAAGGGGACACATTTGATAAAACAGCAGTTCCCAAATACAAAACTGATCACTTTGAGTGTGGTTTCGGTTAACATTTTATAGCATTGTAATTTACATTACAATTTTTTTGAATTATTTTGTATTCCGATACTCGTCAGTTTGAAGTTTCTGAGCCCATTGCTTGCCCAGCCGAGCCAGATTCACTATTGCGGTATTTCAACCCAAATGGTGTGGAACAGAAAACACTAAGCTAACGAAAAGTCAATTTCTGACACCCGTGTTTTTTTTATTTCGATTATTCATCCTATAAAAAAGTCAGTGGTTACTTTGCCCTTGAAATCCTACTGACGGAGTGAACTGAAATGGTGGAATAAAAACATTCCAAAGTGAAATAAGTCGTTCCAAACGCCCAGCCCAGCACGGAACACGACATTCGCGAATAAAGAACTTTAGTAATTATTTATAGTCTTTCTCGTGAGTATTAATAACCAGTTTCGGAACGAGAGTCGGGCTGAAAACCATTTAACTAATTAACGGGTTTTCTGACGTAAAGGTATGCGGAATGGTTTTAGCAATGTACACAAGACAAGACAACCCGGCACGGGTACCGACTGGAGCACCATGGACAAACTACGAATACTGGATTCAATACATACAGTACGTATGGTTCACAACGAAACTTCTTTTCATGTGAAAACTAGGCTTATTTATTTAGCCAGAAATGTCTCCTTACGAGGGCCGATAAAATTTTGGTTCACTGCTAGAGAAATTTTCTATGTAATGCTCTGATTGTTTTCTAAACATTGCCTATTGAGACCGAGTCCTTAAATTTTTGTCCAATTTGAGTTTCGCATGAGAAGTAGTGTCCTCATTAGGAAAAATCATTAACCCGTGCACGGTGCACCCGGAAATCGAACGGGGTTCAATTTATGCGATGATTATGATTCACTGATCAGTTGAACTGGTGTGAACTGTGTATTATACTGCTGTGAATTCATTCATGGTATGATATGCTATTTTTTATTAACACCCTGCCCTCCTCAATAACCATTACATTCAAATTCGTTCCCTCTTGAAAAATACTGGGCTGACCATTTTGCACTCAATAACATTCGAAAACATTTACAGTGAAGAATTGAATCAAATGTCTCAATGTTACAAGAAAACCGGAAAAGATACTTGACCATTTTAACTGCACTTTGCAATCGCCCGGATGCAAAAGCAGAAGAGTTTATGAGCTACGCTTCTTTAAAAATTCAACGTTTTTCATAAAACTTCCACTATTAAGAGTTTCATTGTCTCCACTCACTCTGTGGACAAAAAGGCACTATCTTTTCATTGAGCAATGAAAATAATCGACATTTTCAATCATCGATTCAGAAAACGTAGGGCTAAATAAATACAATTATTGAACCAATTTGGTCGTAAATATTCACAGATAACAAGTCATAGATAGATAGACACACACATTAACATTATATAGTCACGCCATTGTAAGTAAATGGTGCTTTAGGTTATAGTTGCTCCCTTACTACCTCTCTATGTTATGATTGTGGATGCATAATTCTCTCCAACTGACGAAAAGTTCTAACTAACCTCCACCTTTCCATCGTACGCGTGCCCCCTCCACCCAAATCGACATTGCGACAAAAGTATACGCATTAATACTTCCGTCGATTTAAAATTCAATAACATGGAGCTTAGACGGAAAGAAAATCGGTAGATCGATTTCTTGTAATATAACGTAAGTACTGGTATCCATCCTTTTTCCACGGGTAAAATGAAGAGTGTATTTATTTCCAAATGTCGTGTAGTTGTCTTTCATAAGCTCCAGTCTTGCTCGTGTGAATTACGGCAGACAATTCAATCGACCGACCAAAATGGTAAAGCCAATTACTGACCAATGTCTTGACTAGACAAGGGTTCCTCCCCAATTCAATGCCTATTTTACACAAGATTTCAATGTTGACAGGCATTTGTTTCAATATTTGCTCGTTCAAATTGTTAAATACGAGACCTCCGATTTGACCTTGTGCCTTGCCACGTAATGTATTAGAAATATATACAAGCTCGGGTTCTGTGATGTCATGAAATAGTACTATATATGTATACCCAAGTCTCATTTAAAATTTATGTAATTCTAGCTAACATGATAAAGGTTGGCTTTTGTCTGAGTTAAAATTTTATAATGATGGATTTAATCCGCAATTTTATTATATGTAGTACGACGACAGTCTTATAATGTTTTGGCAAGAAGATTTCTAGAAATCATTCTATAAAACTATTAGATTTTTAATTATTCGACAGAGTAAATATAAAAATTTGATGTTAAGGAAGTAAGACAATTGAAGGTGATCCACAGGGAGTGTTTTCGGTATGTTTGTACCCGGGATTGTTGTGCCAAATGTCAGATACGTAAGCATGAATGATCTGTGATGTTAATATTCACTTATTCGGCACTCAAATAGCCATTACAAACATACAAGTCGTCGCAAACAGCAGATACATACACAAAACAATGAGCAATTAATTAATCATAATGTCTCCTACAAAAAGGAACTCACCCGAAGGATGAGACGATAAATATTCAACAGATTGCAGACAATACAACATAGCAGAAGACATTGACTGTCAAACTCAAATAAGAATACATAATTATTTATGTATTGTAATTCGCGTATATTTGTTTTTGGTAAAAAAAGGAAGCATGGCTAGTTCGTTAAGTTATTTAAGAAAAATTCCCAAGGCTAAATTATCCACCAATGTTAAAAAAGTTTACAGTTAATTTCTCCTTAGCTCTAGCGATAAAGAAATTTCTTTAACACAGTATGAGATTAATGAGATTGTGAGACACTTAAACAACCTCACAGTTAAGCCAGGCTCTTCCGGATTTCTAAAGCAGTCAATAATAATTATTGTAGACGCACTCCAGTTAGTGAAGTCGCTAATTCCAGGCTATGCTTTAAAAATTGATTGAGGACATGCATCTCTACTCATTGCACTCATCATATTTCCTGTTCATGAGATTTTCAAACGCTCTTATTGTTAGAGAAAACTTTTAACTTAAAAAATTGAAACAATTCACTCAGAACGCAAAAGGAGTTCCAGTTTGTTCATAGAAGCGTAAAGAATTTAATAGCTAAAGTGCACATTTGACAGAATGTCTCAGCCAGTGTTGTATTTTTAAATTGGATGAATGCGTCGTAAATTCATGTTTGAGAAGACTACGAATAAAGTCTAAAGTGAACGAGTTCGTCAATAGATAATTCAATTTGAGTAGTTCATTTCAAGTACGAATTCAAAAGTTTGACCCACCTCAGACCAGCATATGGTTTTAATAGAAGCTTAATAGAAAATTTTTCTATTACTTTCAATATGACATTCACTGTGATTAAAAATTACACGACAAATGATTGTGAAAAGTCAACTTGTACTTGTACGAACTCATACAAAGCATTATGAGAATATTTCAAGAGCAGAATGACCTTACTGAGTTTTACATACGCTATCTTACCACTAGACTAAACTATTTTTTGTTTAGCTCGTTTTAATCAGTTTGAGACGTCGGTTTTGTACTTCACCTTGTCATCATGTTCTGCATCCACTTGTAAAAGCATAGTCAATGGATGAGAGAGCAGATATGGCCACGAACATTACTATTTTAGTGCTCCTCAGTTTTCTCTTGTCTAAGGAACCACTTGAGAGACAAAACCGTGTAACAAGTGGCACTTCGAAGTAATCACATTGTACTTTAAACAAACTCATCAAGTTCAGTGTATGACTTAATATTTTGTATCGAGTACGTCCGTAATTAAAATTGTTAAGAACTTTTTATGTCAAATCGTGTAGCTTAAATGACATTCCTTTGACGCTCTTTCAAGACCACTCATACTATCCATACTGTATATATCGATAAATAATTATTATGCATTCAGTCGGTATTTCATGAAAGATAACATAGGGGCAAAAACAAAGAGCAAAGTCAAGGTACAACACATAGGCAGTCATCTCATGAATGAGTTGTCCTTTTGGAATTATTGTACATATTTTTTCTCACATGCCTTTGCTTTGCATTGTTTTACTGATTACAAGCGTAAAACCGCTAGAAGGGTTGGTTACTCATAATAGTTGTCATAGTGTACCAGATTTTTTTGTCAGACTTTTTTATCGCTCTCAGCTTTGGGTTGTTCAAAAAATGTCCATAAAGGCGAAGGTCGCCCAGTACTCGACACGACACTACTGCATTATTATTAATGCAAATACATGGATGAGTACAAAAGTTGCGTGCAGAATTATTATAACTAACCGGAAAACGTGTGAGATTTCAAAGTACAGTCAGGGAGAGAGAGTGAGGGTTGGTGGATAAGATAAAATTCCCAAATGGGAGTACGAAGTCCTATGTCTATGTTTGAAGTGTGAGAACTAGTTCAGTTTCAGTAACTAGACTGTGATTTTAGTTTCAATTTGAATTATTACCAGTAACTAGTTAGATCGTTCCGCAATTTTTATTAAAGTGAGTAAATTTTGTACGCATTTCTGGCCGAAAGCAAAATGCTCAAAACTTGTAATGCACTGTGTTCTGTGGCGCTCACGCTCACGTTATTGAGTGCCAGCTTCGTTAATGGATCTCCTACAGCTCAGGTGAAATTAAATTGTGTCAAACAAAAATGCCCGAATTTTTACTCATAACAGCTATTTTGTAAATTTTTAGACAAAAGCATTGAGCAGATGGAAATGGGAAGTTTGGAATGATCTCCCCGACCAAAACTTTCTCAGAATTCATCTTTTTAATTTAACAAATCCAGACGAGTTTGAAAATGGAGAAGTACCAATTTTGAAGGAAATGGGACCTTACGTTTTCCGGTATATCACGTTAATTTTTGCAAATTACAGACATGTTATTGCCACGATTGATTGATAAATTGTAAAAAATGCATTTTTGCAGAGAGAAACGGGACAAAGTTTCCTTAACTCATTTTGAATCCACTAGTACAGCTAGTTTCAAACAAGTCCTGACGTATGAATTTGTACCTAGTGAATCGAGTGGGAGCCAGGATGATTTAATCACTACAATAAACATACCATTCGTTGTAAGCGTTTATGCAAATTGATAGGACTAAAATTGACCCGTCCAATTCATTTTACATAGCTAAAATGTTCATTTTATTGTATTTCTACAGTCCTTCGGAAAAAAACTTTCGGAGATTACTTATTTTGGAGCAAATCATTTTCGTACATTAGTTAAAGCAAAAGAGACATTGGTTCGTCGAAATGAGAAAGTCGGAGATTTTCTTTACTATGGGATAGATGCTAAGGTATGAACGAATTCTTACTTATGGTTAAACAAACAGACCAAATTATGAAGTTAATTGTTACATAAATTATTTTCATATTAAGCCTTATCTTGCCGTCCTTGATATTCTGAGCCCCGGAGATATACCCCCACAATTTACTGGAGGCCGGTTCGGACTATTTAAAGGCGTAAGTGGAAAGTTATCATTAAACAAATATGTCATGTGTATTTTCTGATAAGAGTTGCAAAAAAGTAGGTTTCGCTTAATTAAAACTTTGTAGTTGATTCCAAGTACGTACGTACGCATTGTTATGAACCACCCTCTATGTTAAGGATTTCCAAAAATGATTTATTAATTTTTTTAATAAATAATTATTTCAATATACTATTATTCCATTTGATTAAAGAGAAATGGAACAGACGAAGGCGAATTCCTTGTGGAGACTGGAGAAACTCCAGAGTCCAGTTATGGAAAAATTCTTCAATGGAAAGAAAAAGCAAAGCTGGAGATTTGGGATGGAGATTATTGCAATATGATCAATGGAACTGATGGTTCAGTATTTGATCCAAAAAATATGGAAAAGTACGATGTCCGAGTTTTCTTCCCAGACGCATGCCGTTCTCTTGACTATACTTATGAATCAGAACAAATGGTGAATGATATTTTGGGGTTGAAATACACATTCCGGAAGGAAATGCTGGAAGATCCTAGGAAAAATCCTGACAATTTATGTTTCTGTGTTGATCCTGGAGAGGAGCAAGAAAATTGTCTCAAGAAAGGTGTCATGGACATTTCACCATGTCGGGACGGTAAGGTTTCACTTCAAAGGTCACAAGAAATCCACTTTTCAACATTTTCTATTAATTTGTTCAAATTTTATGTGTACCATTTTCAGGAGCACCTATCGCACTTTCATATCCACATTTCTTAGATGCCGACGATTATTACTCTCAACAAGTGAACGGTTTGAGTCCAAAGGCTGAGCTTCACGAATCGTATATGATTATTGAGCCGGTTGGTCACTTTTCGAAAAATGTCAATACGAAATATACGGTTTGAGTAAAATCTATAAAAGTATTACTAAATTTTCAGAAAACTGGAACAGTACTGGAAGATAGAAAACGATTTCAACTTAACATGGCATTAAAACCAATTCCAGGATTCACTGGACTTAAAAATGTTAAAAATATGCTCTTCCCAGTCATGTGGTCAGACAAGGTATTCAAAAATAATTAAGCATGCAAATAGTCATGAAATTCTAATTGATTCCCAAAAAATTAACTTTTTTAAAATTATATTTTCAGACATATACGTTAGACGCGGCTACGACTGCTGAACTTAAGGAAGAATTAAAAAAGCATCCAAATGATGGGCCTAGTTGGCATTCAAAGGAACCTGTGAGTGTGGGTGCGGCCGGTGAACCCAAAGCCAAAACAGATGACAATAATAATTCAGCCGCTCAAATAAGTGCCAGTGCTGCTAGTACAGGATTTATTTTAATGGTTTCCACTGTTGTGATTTCAAAATTATTTATTTTATACTAATTAATCATCAGTCAATGCAATCCCTCCTATGACATAAACAGTTGTTAGTCCACATGAAGTATTATGTTTAAATCGTCAGCTCCAGTAGTTGTGCAATAAATTATTACAAAATTTTATGATATTTCCGGCTTAGATCACTCTAATTCTAATATGATTAGCCCGCGACATATATAAGTGTTCAAGATGATGGAAGACTCCATTTCTGAACAACTTTGTGATTTATATTTACATATCTGCGGTCCTTCTGTTTTGTATTGATATTTTTTCAGCGGCTAAAATTCTATTCTTGCCATTTCAAAAATGTTGATAATTTTTTGGACGAATTTTTTTAAATAATTAACTCCGATAACTGTTTATAAACTTCTGGTCAATTTCAAAAAGATATCACAGATTCCGCATGCATAATATCTTTGATTTCTTCATTGTGCTTTGTGTAAATTCATTCAACGTTGTATTTGTATGATTGAAAATAACGGTCTTGATATTCAGACGTAAAGGCATTTGAAAATCAAGAAAAGCAAAGCAGTTAAGGCATATATCGAAAAATATCGCGGATTTTTAATAGAGAACGGGTTACATTTCTGGTTGACCCCATGCATGAGATAGTGTGAAAAACTCATTTATAGAAAATCAGGGTCAAAATACTAGGTGGGAATTTTAGTCGCTTAAGCTGCTTACTTACTTACTCTAGCGAATTAATACTGTTTTTCACAAATAGTGTAGTGTAGCCCAGTTTTTCAACAAAACAGAAGTTCATTTTCTAATTCGATGGAATAGAATTGTTGGTGTTATACAGATCACTCTCGCTTTGCTATGCTGCGGGGTTCAATTCCTCGGACCGGCTGGATATGTTAAACCCATTTTTATCATTTGATTTACAGTAAATTACGTTCATACTTAGGAAAGTTCTGCCACAGGAAATAACCTCTTACCACAAAATACCATTTCGTGACATTTTTAAGATGTTGATATGCTATAGTACAAGAGAGGGTAAGAATCTCCATAAAATCTAACACTGCACAAAAATTAAGAAATGAAATGCAAAATGCGGTCTATGGAACTAGGTTACTATGGAAATATTGAAAACTTCAAAAATTTTCGTTGACTTTATCAACAAACTTTGACCACCTCAAATATTTCAATCGAGACCTCATTTCTATTTTCCTATCTGTCCAGTACACACGTCTCTTAAATTCTCTCCGCCTGGTCAGTTTTTTAAAAAAAAAACTTTTTCAACTTTCAAAATTCTGTTTGTGTTACTTACATATATCACATCGTTCATCTTCCTCAAGTTCAGATGTCCGGCTTTGGTTCATCTACTCCGCAACTTCACAAATCTACTCATAATTAATACGTACCAGAGAAGAATATCCGGATTCACCTGCCCAACGATATCCCAACACTCTCTTACACCAGAAGCGTACTGGGGATACTGAGGAATGGCCAGAAACTGGACGAATTCTACTTTATCAATGACGAAGGCTTGGAGACATTTCATGTATGGTCATGCAAGGTAAGTTTTGCTGAGAATGGCAGTGCGTTATAATAGTATTGACGCCCCCCGGCGATAGCAGTATGGCTCATACTTACAAGGCTACATATTGCGCACCGCGAATCAAACGTTTGTCAAAATGGTAATCATCATACTAATTACAAAGAAGTACAATTGTTCATTGGAACGGGTTTCACAGGTGGACAAAAATTCATGTTTTTGTGAACTGGACCAGTTAATAATGTTTGCTACTCTTTATGTGACAGTTTAGGATTTTGGACTTTAGATATCTTTTGACCCAAGATGCGGACTACAAGGATACGGTGCCGGAGGCCCCAGAAAGCACGTCTTAGGCTTTCATCAAGATCGGGTATCATCCTCACTAAGAAAACAGTGTTGTGAGTGCTATGAAGTAAGTAATTAAACTGAATTCACTTCAAACTCATTAAATTATCAATGAATCTATTTTGATTGTGATACTTTTGGATTTAGGAAGCTACTCAATCATTCATGATGGCCCTGGACGGATACCGATGGATGCAGATGACATGACTACGGTGCCGGAGGCCCCCGAAAGCACGTCTTAGGCTTTCATCAAGAACGGGTATCATCCTCACCAAGAAAGCAATTTTGTATCTGATATGACGTAAGCATTATTTAAACCTTACTGCATAGTTCATATGGTATCTTAATGCATGTGGAAATAAATGAAATTGCCCTAATCATGATTTTTATCCAAACAGATACAAGGACAAGAGGCATATGGTAAGGCTAAAATGTAAGTATGTCTAATTTATTATCGTAGTCTGTTCCGTGGCGAAACCTGTCCACTGTCCAATTGTACTCATTGTTAGTTAGACAATTACTATACGCTAAACAACAACGCTATAAAGCCGGGTGCGCGACTCGCGTGAAATGTCAACCATATTTTTGTTTGTTCATTAATGTTTTTTTAGTAAATCTATTTGTGTACAATTTTTATGACCGCAGATCCAAGGAGATGAGTCGCTTCGCCGATTGATCTCTCTACTCTACTGAACCGCTGAACCTTACTACGTTATCCTGGAATACTTCTCAAGAAGCAACATTTTCTTCATCCGATACTCACCGATGGGTGAGCCGATACTTCAGACCTACCCACCATTCGATACCCATAACTTAAATATGTGTACATACATATACTCGGTAATTAACTTTCGAACAAATAAAATATACCTGATTGATTTATGAACTCACAAATTGCTTTCGTGTTTGCGTCATTGCTCACTACTCACTCACGAATTCCTTGGTTGTAACAGAAATAAAAAGTTCTATTTTTTTGCGTCGAAATAGTTAAGTCGGAATGAATCCTACAAGCTAACGATTCTGGCAAATGGTACTGGTACCACTACCATTGCGAAACAACGGTGGAATAAAATCTACCAATTTAATATAACGATAATTCTGTGAAACAGAGGACATACACTTTTATTCGTCAGAAGAAATATGTAGTTAGTGAAGATAATACAAATTATGCATATTATTATGTCACATAATATCAGAATAGCTCTCTTAAAATACAAAAATAGTACATATATATTTTATATTGTGAATTGTATTTGGATACTCAAGATCTGTAGTGAAGACAGAAGACTAGGTGAGTTTGTGTGCTTCTTAATTATAAACCTTAATTAATTAATAACCCCCCTTTCACCTCTTAACCCCCATAACCTCCATAACCCTTGTGGCCGTAACCGCCTCCACCTCCTCCACCACCTCCGTGACCGTATCCTGAATAAAAATGATAAGAATCAATGCATAAATATAATATTATCTTGGATAGAAATAAATGCTGGGCACATTAATTTTCACAAGAAAAAAGTAAACGTAGAAATTTTCAAGTGGATTGGACAGGGTAGGGTATTTGGAAGAAAATTTTTACCTTTGTGTCCATATCCTCCACCACCGCCGCCACCGCCATGACCATATCCTAAAAAATTAATTATTGAGCTGATTTTCTTTAAAAAAAAGTCTGAAATAAGTAAGACACAACTAAAATCGGCCAAATTCTTACCTTTGTGTCCATATCCGCCGCCGCCGCCTCCACCGCCATGGCCATATCCTAGAAAATATTATTATTGAGCCGATTTTCTTCAACAGAATGTTGATATAAATTATACTCAACTAAATGACCAAATTTTTACCTTTGTGTCCATAACCCCCGCCGCCGCCGCCGCCACCACCACCATGGCCATATCCTAGAAAAAAATTATTATTGATCCGATTTCTTCAAAAAAAAGTCTGAGATAAGTAAGACACAACAAAAATCGGCCAAATTCTTACCTTTGTGACCGTATCCACCACCACCTCCGCCACCACCGTGGCCATAACCCCTAAAATGCATACAAACGTTAAAACACAGGGTCAACACTCAACAACTGTCCCTGAAACTAGATGTTAGCCTATTTTGAAAATATTTTGATTTGTAATGAATTCGACTAATAATACTTCTCAAATTGGGACAAAACATCAAAATATGTTTGATGATAAAGCTTGAGTTTTAAAAATAATAATCCATGAACTATTTTGAATCTTAAGTACGAGATACCGTTAAATATAAAGGATTTATGAGGGTTTTCCGGAAATTGGAAATTGAACCGACAAAATTCGGTCAATTTCTGAGGTCTGAGGTCCATTTGTATAATGCACATTTTATATGTATTTGACCCGATTTTAAAATATTTTACCCGTATCCTCCAGCGGACACCATACTAGCACAAATGCATAGCACAATTGAAACGGTTACCTGTTGAAAATAAATGAGTCAAGGCTTTTTAAAAAAAATTACCCAAAATTTTAATTTTCAATTTCAACAAATAAAATGTTAATGTTATTGAATTACCAGAGCTATGATTTTGCTCGACATTTTGAAAATGAACCAGCAGTGGTCTGGTGTTTCTCTAGTAAAATTAAATCTTTAATGAACTCAAACTGGATGACAATGTGAGACTGAATTCCTAAGACTCTATTCCTGTCTTTAAATATGGAGCAGAAGTAGGACAAAAAAGGGAAAATTGTCATGGTACGGTTCATTGGTCACAAACCGCAGAAATGAATCCAACACGTTAACTTCTTAATATCACATCAGATCCACATAAACTTTACAAGGAAACCAGTTTTCATGTAAAACCTGAGTTTATCATTGCAAGCGTATCTGGAACTTTTCATCAACGGACTCATTCCATTAAAATTTCCTGATATTTTCGAGAATGCTTCAGTAAAATATGCCTGGGTGTTCGGATTTGGAATGCTTCGAATATTTCTGCATGAAAAAAATATCTCTATCCGTCTTCCGATCAGAGTGCCACTTGAAACTGTTGACTTGAAACCCAACTTGTCCAAATGTTTCTTTCAGATGATCTAGTTTTCACATTGACAGTGACTCCCTTGTGAGTGTGAGCCTTGTGTGTTACAACAATAGAATAACAATAAGACACTCTTAAAATTATGTTATGTAACAAGAATACAGGTCTTGTGCTTTGCACATGCACATACCATACCGGCGTCTTGTTCTCTTTTAATGTGATTCCTCTTCCGGATTTTCCAATAATTCTTCACGGTTGCTACTCAAACATCTTGTCATTTATTTTTAACACACATTGCCTATATTGCCTTCCCCCCATGTATGTCTTACATCCTGATTTGGGGCTAAAACCTCGTATCAGACATACTTCAGACATCCAACTGTTTAACTCACCATAAAATTATGCCGCATACCGCATACGTAGCTTAGAATGTGAATTACATGAATACAGGTGTTAAATCATGTCTCACATTACATAATGTAAAATGTAATTTGAGTATCTTTATTGTTGAGCGTAAACAGCCGGCAGTAGTGCGTCGGAGGATACTATTTATGCGACAAAAGTGCGACACGATTACGAAACAAAAACCATCAATCTAATTTAAGTCTTAATCAAGCGGTCACACAAATCGCAATATTTTGGGGAGTTTCCATTAGGCCAAGCCAGTAATCCCAAAGTATAAAGATACGATTGTATCTGTATGTGCGCTTATTCAAATTACAAAATATGCCGTTCAAGCATCCACATGAAATTATAACAATCTTTCTGACAATTGAGTAGTATTTTTGTGACAAAACTCGACATAATTACGAAACAAAAAACGTTAGTTCTATTTTGGGAGTTTTCCACATTTCGAAGCAAATGCCGTTACTCAAATTGCACAATAAGTCATTCCTGACGAGTAAATCGTCAATTTGGATGGTAAAATGTTGAAGTAATTGTGGACTGGCTAAATTGATTGATCAGTTTGTTTGGAAATTCGTGTGAATTGATTTCATTAAGACTTCATTTCTACCTATGATGTGCAGTACTATGTCGTTAACAGCTTAACGTATTCTAACACTTGCTCGTCATATTTTCGTATTGCAAATTGCAATATGTCGAGTAAAGTAAGATCGTCCTTTCAAGTCGAATCGCTGAGAAAATTGAAAGACCAGTAAAAATGTCGATGGTGTTCACGAATGTGACCAGTTGCAATTATAGTTACAAACCTATAAGTAGAACATAATTTCTGCGTATCCCTTTTCGAATGTGGGTTCTGACGAATTTAGAATCAAACTAAAATAGTTTCCAAGTTAAGTCACCGAATAAATATCAACTGCACTCCTCAGATAACTTCGAACTCATTGTTTATTGAAGTTTGAAGTATATTAGAACCAATTTTTGTTGAACTTGTACAACAATACGTAAAATTCGTCTATTACGCATTAATGCGTACTACTAGTTAACTTGAATAGAGAAACGTAAGATAGTATGGTTATGGTTAGGCGTTAATAGTGTTCTTGTTGTCTCATTTCAGTACATTTCTTCCTCGTATTGCCAACTGGTCCCTCAGTCATTTCTCGATCCTCTGCGGTAATCAGTCCAACAATTGTCCTGAAATTTAAAAAAAGGAGTTTAGAGGTATATGAACCGTTACCAGTACTCAACTCCGGTGTGAATGCAACAGTGACACGAATATCCTTGCAAATACCAATGCCAATACTACCCCACAATTGGGTATATTATAGATACAATTCTATAACAAACCTCAAAAGAGCTCGTTCCGTTGAATCCGTATGCCACATCGTTGGTCCCGGATTTCGAACTTTGTCTTCCAAGAAACGATCCAAATGACACCTTAGTTTCTGAATGGTCAAAAGAGGTCATTGAGGTCATGCATTTCAGTATTTCCAAAATGACCAATCTAGACGATCAATTGGTCAATATGAAAAACTTAGAGAAAGCCCGTTTACCTGTATTATATCGAATATCTTTCTACGACAACGGAATCGAATGGTTTCGTCAACCCCGAGGCTCTCTAAGCCACTATGATTTGAATAACTCAACTGACCTCCGAAGAAAATGAGCGGACGTGGTGACGCCATTGTTGTGTCAAAAATGTAAATCAGATTTGTCTTCATTTTTTGGTGATACACGACGAAAGGTGACTCAAATGATGTCTGCTTTGAATTAACAGAATTCTTGTGAAAATCTACCCGTCCGTCCTCTACAGTAAATACTGCAGGCTTGTCCTTCTTTGTTTTGACTTTGCCGACATTGGGGTAGAGACCAGCACAAATAATGGCTTTGACCAACGCATCATTATTGGAGTTTACATTAACACTTGAGTGTCTCCAATCTGTAGTGGGTAGAAATTTCAGTTCAAACAAATTCTGAGCGAATTGTCTCTTCAGATTTATCAGCATATTAAGTGTTCCCATTGACAAAAAGTTTTTGTAACAGTAATCCCGTTGGGAGTAACTGACTTTAGAGGCTTCGTAACCAGCCAGTGCTCGAACCTGTGAGTATTAATAATTTTAAAAGCTTAATTGCCAATTGAACTACAGGCTTGTATGAAATTAATACGAATTTCGGAGCATTTACAAAATGTATTTGGACTTACTAATACGAGGTGATCACTTTTACTGTCCGCAGCAAATTCAAGTCTCACACGATCAACTTCATCTTCTTTTCCCAACGGCATGACGAATGCACTTTTGAAGCTAAGTGATGCTGCCACTGATAGAATTGGGTCACAACAAGAGAAAATGGCACCAAGCAAAATCATCCTTCCAGTCATCGGATCCATGGGGAGTTGAGCCAAGTGGAATCCAAGAGGTGTCAAATTCTCTTCCAAGTCCAAAGCATTTAATTTGACAAGTCTCGTAATGGCCAATTCCACGGCTTCTGGCTCGGGTGGATCCAACAAAGTATTAAAAAAAGTAGCTGCCTTTCCAAGATTGAGCATTTTGATTTGCAAAACAACTTCTTCCAAGCGTTTTCGTAAGATTTCTGGCAGCATAAAATTCTCCATTACGGATTCTCTACCTTTCGAAAAGAGGTGGAAGCAGACACCAGCCTAGACGAAAAACAACATTAAGTTTGACTGTCAAAGATTAATGCAATAAATAAATACTATTCTAACTTACTTGAACTCTTCCAGCCCGTCCCCTCCGTTGCTTCGCATTGGCTAAACTGACCCACTCAGGTTGAAGTGTCTCAATGTTTAAATCAATGTCAAAATTGGTCATTTTAAGTTTTCCGGAGTCAATCACGTACACGATATCGTCAATTGTAATACTGGTTTCAGCTATATTCGTTGAAAGGATGATCTTCCTTTTCCCTGGCGGTGGTCGATCAAATACCTCACGTTGATTGACAGTTGGCATCATTGAGTGCAATGGAAGTATCAAGTGTTGATCCTCATTAAATTTTCCGGAATTTGTGAGCTGGTTGTGGAGTGCAGAAATATTGTCCCATCCGGGTAGGAACACCAAAATGCTATTTGAGAAAAAAAGTGAATTGATTATGAGAGCAGACGTTTCACCAGTAAAAATTGCACAAAGTGCAATAACGAACCTTGAATCTCTGGTATCTATGGAACAAATATGACACAAGAGTGCTTCAATCAAGTCCAAATTCAATTCTTCAGATTCTTGACGTCGAATTTGATTAATCGTTTCACAGGAATAGTTTTTAGTTAGCTCTGGACTAAAAAGGTAGTGACCGAGTGATTTTTCGTATTTGACTTGAGCAGCAGTTATCACTCTTCCACGATGTAGTACCGGCTTCTGCTTCGCTCCGGAAAATCCACCTTGACGGTTGTTACGCTCGAAAACAAATTTTGTCATACTCACGACATCTTCAAGATAAAGTGTCCTCACTGGATAAGTCATTCCAGAAATGTGAAACAATGGGCAGTTGCCAAAGTATTCCTGGAACTGTGTCGCATTCAGAGTCGCACTCATGAGAATAACTTTCAAGTCCGGTCGTTGAGGAATCACATCTTTGATTATGGCCAATAAAAAGTCACATTGGACATCACGCTCATGAATTTCATCCACAATGAGATGACTCACTCGTTTCAAAAATGGATCATCTTTCAAACGTTGAAGAACAACTCCAGTAGTACAAAATGTAATTGTTCCAGCTGACCCTGATGGTAATTTACTATCTAGACGGACTGAGTAACCAATCGACTCTCCAACTGGTTCATCTCTTTCATATGCTACACGTTCAGCCACTGAAATTGCACTGATTCGTCTTGGTTGAGTACAAAGAATGTTACAAATTGAACCGTTTCCATCCAAAACCCAACGATCAAGAATGAGTTGAGGAATCTGAGTAGTTTTTCCACAACCAGTCTCCCCACTTATAACCACGACCTTAAAAAATAAAACAATAGAGGGAAATTACATTACAACTACAGGTGTCAAATTCCAAATTCCGGTCCAATTCCCAGAAAACCAACATTATACAATTATCTGAGTTACCTGATTCTGAAGAACACAATCGAGGATCTCATCCTTAGATTTGTAAACCGGTAAAGACTGGCGGGTTGCGAGTATTTTCTGGTATCGCGGGAACGTTAATTTTGCCTCATATTCTTCCTTTAGAAAATTATCCAGAGATTTAACTCTAGAATTTACAGGGTACAATTTCCCAGCAGATTCACCGCGATTTTTTTTGAGGTGCTGTTCAAATGAAAGTGACGTTGACTTTGAGTGACTTCCTGGGTCCAAATTATTCGATGGTCCACTGGCGACACTGCCAAGTCTGTCCAACACCTTCATTATTCTCCCTTGGTGATCCGCACTCAAATTAATTTCAATGTCCTGTATCAAAAAATTGTAAATTAATTAATTAATTAGCCGGCCCGATTCGTGGCTTGGTCATTCATACGGTAAAAAAATCCAGGAATGTAACTGTAACTCACCTGACCTTTGACCTCAGTAATTACAAAACACTTAAAAGTAGATTATTGAGAGTGACATGCAGTGACATACCTGATCGTACAAACTTTTTGCTTTTTGTCTGGCTAGTGCAATATTAGGAACATGAAGTCCTTTCGGTGTCGATTTCGGAGGAACAGTCAATTTATTGTTGGCATTCATTTTGTTCGTCCACATTTTAAAAAATTCCACTGATTTATGATAAAAATAAAATGTACTGAAAAATTGAACAGTCGAGTCGTACGTACGACCACGACCACAACCTTCGTTTCTTTTCTCTACACGAAATGAACTGACTCTTTTGCTTTTTGTTTATGTTTTTATTTATGTGTGGACTTTTGACAGGCATAGGCCACCGACCCTTTGTTTGTTTGTAAATAAAGAATTTCGTACCCGCGGGAAAAGAAAACTCATACAGGGTGTTCAATATACGAGGATGATGAGAGAGAGAGAGAGAGGCATACAGGACGGACGTGTATTCTTTTAGGTCCGCATACTAGTAATTGTTTAAGAAGATTTTGTACACCTAAATACTCGTAAATTATATCAACGGAACCGGTTTGTGGTGACGCGTTTACTAAAATTATTTTTTAAGTGATCAGTGTGTTTAGAAATAAGATATTTTTGAAAAACTAAAAAGTGTCCATCATCATCATAGGTTTTGGATTGTCTCGTTCGTAAGTTTCCAGTCTGTAGTTAATTTACATAGTTAACATTAGATAAGATGGGTGGAAACAGAAATAAGGTAAAGGTAAATTCAAATCGTGTTGGTAGTGGGGAAGCTGCCGGGTTACCTAATGCGACCCCCGTAAATCCAGGTAACGATTTGGAGATAATGAAAGAAAAGGTTGAGACGTGCTATGATCAATGTAAATCCTTGATAGCCTTTATGGACAAGAGTTATGTACAATTTGATCAGTTGTATACTCATTTAACTAACCTTGCTAGTGAGTTGAGAAAAGCCGATGAACGTATTATAATATTAGAGGAAAAGTTGGAAGAACAAGAGAATAACATTGTGTTGGTTACTAATGATGTGGAAAGAAATTTTGTTAAATGCGAGGAAATACATACAGAGGTAAATCAAGTTGTGAATGATTCAATTGACAGGAAAAATAACATTGTTGTGCATGGCCTAGGGCACTTTGAGTCTGATACTAAGGAATGTGTACGTACGTCTTTAAGTGATAAGTTAAACGTCGTGCTTAAGAATGCTATCATTATTCCTCTTGGAAAATCTACGCCGGAGTCTCCTGTTCCTTATCTTCTAAAACTGAGGTCATTCCAGGAAAAAATTCAGATATTCAAGAGTTGTCACAGACTCGGTGGCACTGAGATTAGAATTGTTGATGATTTAACTCCTGAGCAAAGAAGAAACCGACGTGAACTCATGCCAGTCCTAAAGCAACTCAAACTACAAGGAATGAAAGTGTATTTTAGAAGTGATATTCTGTATGTGAACGGGCAGCCGTACTCTGCGAAATGAAAGCATATTTTAGTAGACAAATAATACTCTCTCTCTCTTCTCTCCGTCTGCGTAATTAGAATTTGAATTAAGGACTAATAATTTTAAATACAATACACGTAATGATAGGATGTCTGACATGTAGTGCACATTGAATAACATTAAGGAAAATTTCAATACTATGATGCTGTACGAAATGTTTTGTGTCATGCATGCAATACATTTGGTTGGAAAAGTGGTCTTAATATTGACATATTTTAAGTTGTAATTTCTTCAATTGACTGTCTGAACTTTGGAATAATTAAGTTTTGAAATGCATAATAATTTTAATTACAATTCAATAGAAATGATATGGTGTCTGACATGTAGTGCAAATTGAAAAATTTTAAGGAAAGAATTCAATACTATGATGGTATACGAAATATTCAGTGTCGTGCAAGAAATACATTCAGTTGGAAAATTTGTCTTAATATTGAAACATTTAAGTTGTAATTTCTTCGATTGACTGACTAATAATTAAGTTGTGAAATGAATTTGACTACTTATTGTACTCGAGTATTGGAATATTGTAAAATCAAAATGGTGTGTCTAATATTTGAAATTTTCATCATCCGGTTTTGTGTTATGGGCTTGCTTATAAAACACAATAAAACCAAACTTTATCTATCTATCTATCTATCTATCTATACGAGGATGACACAAACCATACAGGGTGGACCAGAAAATTTAAACCTACATGTCTTTATTCATTTGAGGATTTTAATGCGAAAAATCTCTAGTGGTTAATGTAAATAATACAAATTCGAGTTTAAAAATTTATAAACTGCCGAATACCTGTGTTTCAGGGTTTTTGGAATAATTTCTGGGTTCTGAGGCATAAAAAATACTGATTAATGAGCTGACCATGGATAGGGTCAATTACAATTACATTTGTAAATTAAATTTCAATTACGATTACGTAACTGTGATGGTAATTAATTATATCATTGTAATTAATTACTTCGATAGTGCTTGTGTAATTGTAATAATTGTAAATTTGTGGTGTGATTAAATTAGTTTAAAAAATGAGGGTGCAATTTGTAATTAATTACATTATCAAAGTAATTGACCCAAACAGGGTTGAACCTTTTAACACGAACTAAAGAAAGATAAAGCAGAACAAATAGAAATCCTATTTTTAATTGAGATGTTCCAAAATAAATTTTATGAAATGCAATATGAATGATTCACAAGACTCGCTTCGATTTATTGACGTTCATGGACAAATAATATTAAGACATTTATTTGGTTAACACAATTGGACAGTTTTTATAAGTGTGTTGTGGTATATTGAAGAATTCAAAATAGGTTACTATTCAAAAATGTTGTCATTAGGAAGGGCATTTGTGTTACTTTTTCAGTACATCACGTCATAGGAATCGTCCTCGTTCATGATTTCTCGATTCTCTGCAGTAATGAGTTGAACAATTGCCCTGAAATTACAAAAATTAAGTTCAACAATGACTAAACGGATTAACCCTAAAAATGCGAGATCAAAGTTCGTTACTGACAAGAGCACGCAAATGACAAAAGCCAGGAAACGATTAGCTTCGAATGAAGTACACGGACGAGGTACTTTACATTAATTTACAGGATCAGGAATTAGTTGTCAATTTTGTACCGTACGAGGATACTCATATCCTACACATAAGTGTACTGTGAGAATCCCTTCAGATAAGCCGATAGCAGCCATACAATGAAGGAAATGAACTAATATTTTAAAATACATACTATCTGTTGGCTACCTCAATACATCTCTCTCCCTGGAAGCCATATTCCACATGGTCGGAACAGGGTTTCGGATTTTGTCTTCCAAAAGTCGATCTAGATGACCCCGAAGTCCCTAAAACAAAAATAGTACCTAGGTAAATATTAATGGTTTCGAAAATCGGAATCCCGGAAAACCGTTTTACCTGTATGATTTCGTAAACATTTTTCCGACAGCGGAATCGAATGGTATCGTCAACACCTATCATTTCATAGCCATCTTCAGTAGTACCAAAGCTCAACTGTCCTCCGAAAAAAATGAGTGGAAGTGGCGCGGCCATCGTAGTGTCATGAAGGAAAATTGAACTCGTCTTCATTTTTTGATGATACACAACGAACGGTGACTCAAAGCTTCTTTGGTTCGCATTTACAGATTTTGGATGAAACTCAACTTTTCCGTCCTCCAAAGTATACACACAGGCGTAGGACCTCTTCTGCCTAATTTTCCCGACGTTGGGATAAAGACCGGCACAAATAATGGCTTTGACTAATGCATCATTTTTAGAATTCACATTAACATTTGGATGTCTCCAATCAGTAGTAGGTAAAAATTTCAGATCACACAAATTCTGAGCGAATTGGCCCTTCAGATTTGTGAGCATATTAAGTGTTCCAATTGACAAATAGTTTCGGTAACAGTAATCCCGTTGGGTGTAGTTAGCCTTTGCAGCCTCGTAACCATCCATTGCTCGAATCTGAAAAATATTATTGAAATTACATAAAATCCTAATATCGATTGAATTTTTTGTTATATAGGGAAACCCCAAATTTTTAATTATTACTTACTAATACAAGATGGTCGCTCTTGCTTCCATCGGCAAAATCAAGTCTCACTTTATCTACTTCTCTTTCTTGTCCCAACGGCATAATGAATGCATTTTTGAAGCTAAGTGATGCTGCCACTGACAAAACAGGGTCACAACATGAGAAAATTGCTCCAAGTAAAATCATCCTTCCAGTCATCGGATCCATGGGGAGTTGAGCCAAGTGGAATCCGAGAGGTGTCAAATTCTCTTCCAAGTCCAAAGCATTTAATTTCAGAAGCCTTCTAATGGCCAAGTCTACTGCTTTTGGATTAGGCGGATCCAATAAAGTATTGAAAAAAGTAGCTGCTTTTCCAAGATTGAGCATTTTGATTTGTAATACAACTTCTTCCAACCGTTTTCGTAAGACCTCTGGCTTCACAAATTCCTCCATCACGGCTTCTCTGCCTTTTGAAAAGAGGTGGTAGCAGACACCAGCCTAGACGAAAAACAACATTCAGTCTGATCGTCTACGATTAATGCAATAAATAAATACCACGCTAACTTACTTGAACTCTTCCAGCCCGTCCTCTCCTCTGCTTCGCATTGGCTAAACTGACCCACTCAGGTTGAAGTGTCTCAATATTTAAATTAATGTCAAAGTTTGTCATTTTAATTTTTCCGCAGTCAATCACGTACACGATATCGTCAATTGTAATACTGGTTTCAGCTATATTCGTTGAAAGGATGATCTTCCTTTTCCCCGGCGGTGGTCGATCAAATACCTCACGTTGATTGACAGTTGGCATCATTGAGTGCAATGGAATGATTATATGCCGATTTGCGTCAAATTTTCCAGATGTTGTGAGTTGATTATTAAGTGTAGATATATTGTCCCATCCTGGTAGGAAAACTAAAATGCTATAAATTGATAAACATTTAAAAAATTATTATCCGACTAAGTCTAGGTTTGGATTTAGATCGACATGGAATTAATTACTGTGAATTACTCAAATCTAACGAATGTCAAAAAATACATGAAATAACAGACTCACCTAGCATTTTTCTCATCAGTCGAACAAATATGATGTAAAAGTGTTTCAATTAAATCCAAGTTTAATTCTTCACATTCGTGACTCTGGATTTGATTAAGTGTAGGTCGGGAATATGCCTTTGTTCGTTCCATACTGCGGAGATAAGGACCGATTAAATGTTCATATTTTGCTTGAGCAATCGCAGCCTTTTTTCCACCCTTCGACCTTCCGTAAGCGAAATCTTGAGGACGAGAATTATCATCAAACACAAATTTTGTCATTTCCAAAACATCTTCAAGATGATGAACAGCCACTGGGTAAGCCATCCCAGAAATGTGATATAATGGGCAATTATCAAAGTATTTTTGGAAATGTGGCGCATTCAAGGTCGCACTCATGAGAATAACTTTCAAGTCCGGTCGTTGAGGAATCAGACTTTTGACAATGGCCAATAAAAAGTCACACAGAACATCACGCTCGTGAATTTCATCTACAATGAGATGACTCACTCTATTCAAATATGGATCATCTTTTAAACGTTGAAGAACAACTCCAGTCGTACAAAATGTGATTGTTCCGCCTGTCCCTGATGGTAATTTACTATCCAGACGAATTGAGTAACCGATTGATCTACCTCCGACTGATTCATCTCTCTCCTCTGCTACACGCTGAGCAACAGAAATTGCACTTATCCGGCGTGGTTGTGTACAAAGAACGTTACAAAATGATCCATTTCCATCCATGATCCAACGGTCGAGAATAAACTGTGGAATCTGAGTAGTTTTGCCGCAACCCGTTTCACCACTTATAACCACCACCTGAAAAAGTAAAATAGAAAAACTTTTCAAGCATCCGTGTCATACTAGTCTAGTCGTTAATTGTTTTCTCCGGGATTAAAAAAAAACCAGTGTTACCTGGTTCTGGAGAACTTTTTCAAGGACTTCGTTCATACATTCGTACGCTGGCAAAGACCGACGTGTTTCTAGCATTCTACGATATTTCGAATTCGATGTTAGTTTCGTTTGAAAGTTTTCTTTTAATGAGTAGTCCAGAGATGACACTCTAGAAGTTACAATAGGTGTTGGGTGAGAGTCAGATTCAACTTCACGAGAAATGACAGTACCGTCCGGTGCACCTTGACTTTTCCGGATATATTGCTCGAATGAAGCAGAAACCGCCGACCGTCCTGCCGAATCCAGATTCTGGGAAGGATTTCCAAGTTTATCCAGCAGCGTCATTATCCGCCCTTGACAATCTACACTCAAAGTTACATTCACATCCTAATAGAAAAAAATGTGTTATTAAAATTATGAATACATTTTTAGAATAAACACACAAACTTAATAGGATTAGAGTTAATTACTTACCGCAGCATAAAGAACGGACTTCTCCGGGCCACGGTCTAAACTTATCTGGACTTGACGGTCACGATACCAAAGTCCAATATCTTTTCCTCTAAGATGACTTGGCGGTCGACCACGCGCAACCCCTCCTCTACCTCTGTCCAATCGACTCGGACTTTTAGAATGGTTTCGAAAAGAACTTTCTCCATGAGTGCGTGAAGGTGAAGGTGATCGAAAACGACTAGGGCCAGCAGTTGGATTTTCTCTGTTATCGAATGAATGACCTCTATCTTGATTATCACCGGGAAAATGACCAGACTGAGCGTTGAATCCTATCATGTTAAAAAATTGAATTTTAAAAAGAAATTAGAAAAAGTGGCATCTCGTTTAGTTTATATATCAGAATTTTACTCTTTTGTTAATTGATACCTTGATGGTGACCATAATGACCGTGACCGCGACCTCGACCCCCACGCCCGCGACCACGACCCCCTCCCAAATAACGAATACGAGATGAACCAAATCCTCTACGCTGATAAGAGGACATGACTTGATTTTGAATTTGAACTCCAAGAATTTGACCCTGATTATTTTGAAATTGACTGAGGATTTGGAAATTGCTCACTACACTACGACGAAGGACGCCTGGTGTGGACGCAATTCTTGATTATTTTTTTTAAACAATTTCCTATTTTGTCACAATTAAATAAACTTAAAATAATTAAAGTTAGATAATCTTCTCAAATTGACTGTCAATTTTGAATGATTTGAATTTAAAAAAAGTCACACGTCCCGCGTACAAATTCTATCGGAGAAATTAAGCCAAGGGGTATTTTGAAAATTCGGACTTTCACTCTGTTTCGGACCTCAACTTTCTCTCAACGGAGAAAATCCTCGAATGAAATCCTGATGCCGAAATCATCGTTGACCTTGACCTTAGAGGGTCCTTGACCTCAAAGGGTCATCATGAAGTCTTCCTACTACCGCCTGTACTTTTCAACGCGACGTCATACGCCCTTGAAAAATGTTTTTTCCTCAATTTTCTAACCCTTGACTGACTTATTCCAGCATTTGCATTTTTTTATTCGGATTTTGCAATGTATGGAATGATTTTTAGGAAAAAATTTTGGAACTAGTATAAACCTCATTGAATTAATGAGAGAATTGCTTGCAAAAATACATATGTAATTATACATTACAGTTTACAATAGAATTTTGCTACAGATTAGTGTGAAAATGGGCATGCAAATATGCATCAAAACGAGGTGAACGAAATGTCCGGGATTACTCTAGTTCTACGTAGTTTTTTTCTGAATCACTCGTAGAGCTGTTAAAATAGTTTAGACCGGTAATTCTCAGGTTACCAACGAGGTTTATTGATATTTCTTCAAAATTATAAAATTACAAAGTAAAGAGTCCTTGAACAATGAACCTATAGATGAAAGTCAAAGTCCAATTCCTAATTTTTATAGCCCTAAAACTCAAGAGCCAGTAAAAAAATGTTGTTTTTGTTTAGATATGATCACATTAGTGGCTCGTGAGGAATTTTGACACTATCGCATCTGATTTTGATGGATTGTACTTTGTGTGTTTTAATCAATGAATGATCAATGAGTGAGCTTAGGAATTCTAAATCCGACATGTATCCAATAATCCAAGTTTTAAAATTCTTGAAATAATTGATGTATACATTTCGTAGACAATTCAAACTGGAGTCGACAGAGAAATGGTCATACCAATCGTGCACTGTAAATTCAATGAAATTAATTCAAAAGCTCACTAGATATTTTTCTAAGAATTTGCAAAATTCATGACTCATTTTTTTTACTCACGAACCACGGGTACGGCAAGTACATACGGCTTTCACTGAAACAAAGCATGGAAATCCACGTAGTAATCATGTAATACTACATGATATTTCATTTGCATTTCATTGTAATATTTTCAAACTACGCATTTGAGAAACCACACAGTGAAAACAAAATTGAGTAATACGGTATGTAAAATGTAATGTTAAATTCTAATCCGAAGGTCCTAAACTGTGTGAAGTTCAAGGGTTTCGGACTACTACATTTTACTACTCTCCATTTGATTGATTGATACATTGCTTGTAAACACTAAACACACGTACAGATAAGGGTTGAATTAATGACATGAATTTTATCAGAACTAGAATTTTACACACAATTCATGAATAAATTCATGTAGAACATTGAAAACGTCACTACTGAATTCACGAGCATGCCAGAGTATTCTGAACGTTGACGATCCGTGATTTTTAATCATAATTATTTAGTCATACCTTAAAAATCCCAATACGTCATTTCGAAAGGGGGTAGTTTCATGACTAAATATTCACCCCATCATAATGGGAGTGAATTTACAATACGTGTGAAATGTTTTTCCATGGATTTTTCAGATATGTAATAAACAATAGTACAATAAATCCATTAAGACACGACCATTTTCCCGACAGATTTCCAGAACCGCTGAATAATTTATGAGCTCAGTTTGGCGGATTTCTACATATGTGTTCTTTGAAATCGGTAATAATTTTGCCCTATACCAAACCGGATATGAACCGAAAAATTAAAGAACGATACTCGCACCTCCACGAAATTGTTCGGTCTGTGGGTGAATATAGTTGCCCAAAGCTAAAATCCTAGAAAATGGATTTGAGAGCTAAAAGAATTATTATTTCAGTGAATTGGTGACACATTTTGAGCAATAAAATTCGGTGCCGGGCCGAGTATGAATGAATTGCGTCGCGGCATGGCATAACGTACTGATAGCCTTTTACAATCAAGTTTAGTACATAATTCCGATGAAAGATAAACAATTTAACACCCCGCAATTGTCATCGCCAATAATGAATGCTTAAAAATTTGTTTTGTTACATATACGGAAGTCTCAAATTCAATATAAAAGATCATGGGGTAGTACAAATAGTACGTACGTACGTCAAAGGTTCAAGTTCAATGGGATCACTCATCATTCATGGACATTGCATTATTTGCATTACTGCTCTGCGAATTATTATTGCATAGAAGGGCAAGGTAAAAGTAAAAATTATTGGTGTAGATTTTGGTTAATCACCAAATCATAATTACCCGACTCATTCCAGAGAATTTCACACTCGCTTGAACGTTGCAAAAATTCCTGATAACGGGAGGATCAATGATGAATTGGTTTTGCTTATATAAGTGGGCAGAAATTTTATTAGACACTCTTTACAAAACGTTGTTGGCTGCAGGCAGCTGACAAATTCTAAAAGTTAATACTAAGTTCGCATTTTGAGAGAAACACGTATATTCACAATGGGTTTCCTTAAAAGTGGAATCATCGCATTACTTCTTGTGGCTATTTCGGCTTCACTTATTGAAGGTGAGAATTTTTCAAAAAAATACTCTTGGAAACCATCACTTGTAATTTTATAATTATCATTTTTCTAACCGCTTAAAACCGAAAAATTCTCAACCGTCTCTACCAACCTGTACAATTTTAATTCAAATATTATTTAAACTCAAAATTACTGACGTCGTCATTTTTTACATTCAAATTTCTCCATTGATCCGATGATAACCAAATAAAAATTGACAAATAGCAATAAAAATGAACGCTAATTTAGTAATAAAAATGGTTTATAGGTAAGCCAGGATTAGTACTAGCATGACATCACCAATATGGTAATTCGAAATCACTTGAAATGGTCTTGTATTAAAGCGGGGATTACAGACGGAATTAGGATATCTACACTTTTGAGTCTTTACGTTAGCAATTCCAATGTATATGCAAATTCCTTAATTCCGTACACTGTAGTGTTTTACATTTGTACACATACAGTGCAAAATCTTATTTTCACTTGTGATTCTTTCACTCACAAAAAGTTCAAAACCCTTGATTTTTACGTGATGTGGTCAATTCGCTCAAATTTTCTATAGAGTTGAGTTAAATGACAAGCAGTGCTGTAGGTACGATGATGGCATTCCATAGTACTCCCTCAGCTCAGTAGAAAACTAGTACCCATTGCATATTATATTTTAACCATAATTGTTAAAATAGACAGAATTAAGTTTACAGAATTATTCTGTAAACTAATAGAGATATTTTTAATGATATTTTAGGATTTGAATGCCCCAGTGATGGAAACCATCCAAATCCTGAAGACTGTGCATCCTTCTACATTTGCTCAAATGGAAATCCATCCTTAATTAATTGTCCAAAACCATTGTTCTACAACCCAAAAATTGATCAATGCGATTGGGCACAGAATGTAGAATGTACTCCGCCTGAAGAAAAATTCAGCTGCGTTGGTCGACCAAACGGTCTTTATCCAAATCCAGAAGAATGTGAGACTTTTTACAAGTGCTCCAATGGATATAAATATTTATATGATTGCCCCGACAATTTGGTCTATAACCCAGACCTTCAAATGTGTGACTATCGCTACAATGTTCCATCCTGCGGTGGTCAGGGCACAGAATCGACTCAAACGCCTTCAACCACTACTACAACCACTCCAACAACTACAACTACACTAGCCCCAACTACCTCAGCTTCAACCCCTAGTGACCCCGAGGAATACAGTTGTGCAGGAAAACCAAATGGACTTTATCCAAACCCTACTGATTGCCGGACATTTTACAAATGTTCAAATGGGGATGCATACAAATATGACTGTCCAGCAGATTTGTACTTCCACCCAGAAAAATTGATATGTTTGTACCAACATGAAGTCCCATATTGTGGTGGAGCCACACCAAATCCATCAACAGCTGCTCCAACGGAACAGCCGACACAAGCTCCGACTGAACAACCCACAGATTCGCCAACTGAAGAACCAACTGATGCGCCAACCGATGCCCCAACTCAACAACCAACTAACGCACCAACCGAACAACCGACAGAAGTTCCAACTGAAGGACCAGTGACCGATGAGCCTACAGAAAATCCATCAACCCCTGGTGAACCTGTGGACTTTGATTGTGACGGAAAACCAGATGGGGTTTACCCGAATCCATCTGATTGTCGCACCTTCTACAAATGTTCTAATGGGGATGCATACAAGTACGATTGTCCAGCAGATTTGTTCTTCCATCCTGATCGATTGGAATGTCTCCACCAACATGAGGTACCTTTCTGTGGAGGAACCACTGCACACCCTCCAACAGATTCCCCAACTGAATCACCGACCGAACTTCCAACTGAACAACCGACTGATGCGCCAACCGATGCCCCAACTCAGCAACCAACTGACGCACCAACCGAACAACCGACTGAACAGCCAACTGAAGGACCAGTAACTGCTGAACCTACAGAAAATCCATCAACACCTGGAGAACCTGGAGACTTTGATTGTGCTGGAAAACCAGATGGGGTTTACCCTAATCCATCCGATTGCCGCACATTCTACAAATGTTCCAATGGAGATTCATACAAATACGATTGTCCGGCAGATTTGTTCTTCCACCCGGAATTACTGCGATGTATGTATCAACATGAAGTCCCATCGTGCGGTGGAACTACGGCAAATCCCCCAACAGAAGTTCCTACCGAACAACCAACAACTGAAAATCCAGAAGAGTTTACCTGCGACGGCAAACCGTGCGGAGACTATGCACATCCATCAAATTGCACATTGTTCTACAAGTGCACTGAGGGAGACAAGCAATTGCTACAATGTCCAGCAACACTCGTCTTTAATCCTGTCCTCCAAGTCTGTGACTTAGAAGAAAATGTACCATCTTGCAGGAGAGAGCCAACAGTGGCCCCTACAGAAGAGCCTACACAAGGACCAACAACCGAGCCGGTTCCAGAACCAACAACCGAGCCAGCTGAGGAAACGACCGAACCTGCTCCAGAGCCAAC
>JAQGCB010000025.1:0-46036 GCA_034698835.1 Protaphorura tricampata
AGCCAACTTATGATTTTGACGATTTCCGATGCAGTTGACTATGTCAGCCACACAAGTTTTGAAAATTTAAATTTTCGACTCCCCCAACTTTTTTACGACGGTTTTTAGTGAGTGACCTCCTCTGGAACGGACTCTCACTAGCATTTCCACTTCTGGCCCTAATAACTTACGCATTTTTGACCCAGAAATTTTGGAAAAATTACTAGCTGTTACAAATACTAGTGTCAACGACCTCTCCAAATTTCAGATTTTTCTGATTCAAAGCGCGCGAACTGGGGACGGAAATATAGTGTCCGGAATATGTTGCCTGACCCTCTGTATTCTGCTGGACTCAGACTAGGTCAAATTCCATGTCCACTTGAGTGACTGAACTCTCTAAATTCCCGGAATACAAGGTCTGCCCCTCCGAATCATCGTATTTAAATATTTATCCACATTCTATTCTGAAACAAATTTCTTAGAATAACATGCAAACCACAATCAGAATAAATTTCCAAGTCGTTAGAAAGGCCAAGGCAATTTTTATTTGTGAACAGTGAGACGTGTCCCAGTCACCGTCAATTCTGTCAACCGACCCAACAACTCTTCCAAAAACACACTATCCTCCTCCTATGCATAACAAAAAGGTGTATGCGGTTTATGGACTGATTGTCCGTTTTGTATTCAAACCACTGTTTGTTTTATGGTAGGTTACAGTATCCACTTATCCTTATCTTTATACACCCCAACTCTTTGGGGTTGGATTTGACGAAATATCCGGATCCACACCTCATATTTTCTACATTTGGTTGTATCATGTCGTCAGCTACGCTACAACTGACTGTATTTTAGAGCCGAGCTCTGCGACCGCGATGGGTGAAGCTTGGCCATTCAAAATTCATATGCCTGACTCAGTTGTTGAGTCCTTTGTATTCTTCTAAAATTGGCAAAGACGATGCGTAGTACTGCAAATACGAATATGAATACGATTTTGACTTTGTATTATAAACATGTAGGGTGGTTCATAAATTTGTATGGTCCTCCTCGTTGCACTTCATAAAGGATTTTACGTCCGAGTGCCTTTTAATTTTTCTGCAAGCAGGATTTATACGAAGATCTAAGAATTCTGTACTAAAATCTCCACGAAATGTTAAAATCTGTATTAGGTATTTATTTATTCTGTTGAAAAACATTCACTTTTGCTGTATGGAGATTGAAGTGAATTGAGAACGAACCACCCTATATATTCGGTTGTGTTTTGCAGTTTATGTGTTCTAGTACAATTTATTTTTGCATTTGGGGCCGTACGTGTGTAGTACACATTGGATTTATAAGGTTATGAAAGTCGGAATTCGAAATTCGCAATGTGCAATGCAAAGCAGAAGTCTTGGAACACAATTTGAATGAATTTCCCGATTTGCTCCGCCTCACTTCCCCAGATGATGATAAAGGGCTTTCCTCTGGAACTGACATTCATTTCTCTTTTGAGTGTGTCAAGCACTGAACTACACTAATGTCATTTTGGGTTTTACTACATCAAGTTCCTTCTCAACCATCACACCAACAGATATTTTGACAGAATTTTCTAAACACAACACATTAGTAAGGTTTTCCGGACGTTGAGTGCTGATCATGATTAGAATAAACTTATCAGAAAACTAAAAAACGTTATCATTCTTCAATACGAAAAAGTGTTTCATCATATTTACCCAGGGTGGTTCATGACATTCCACTTGGCTTGTAGAGTGTCGGATCAATCGCTATGTCCCACTTTGTATAAATGTATAGAGAAGGATTGAATTCAGAAAATAGTACATATGAGCATCTGAGCTCTGTTCGAAAAATATTATATTTCCTAGTGTCTTTTGGGACACCCTCTCTGCTTTCACTTTTATGAGAAACCACAAAGTCGCTTATTGAAATTTGCTAGCCACTGAGCGCTACTTAAAGCTGTCTGTCCTGTCTGTGGCAGGTTGGTGAGAAATTAAAAAAAAAAAATTCCTCGTTCCGCCTTTTGATCTCATGTCCGTGAAATTTATCATTTCATAAGTTGCACCCTGGGAAATGGTAGAGGTCTTAAGCCAAGCTTTTTCTTTCAGTTCAAAGCCAGAGGAGTGCAGTGCAGTGTGTGGTGAGGAAAAAATATGAAAATACATAGATCAACAACGAAGAGCGTAAGATGAGACCCGTCTGAGGACGAACGTTTCTACGTCCGTGGATATGAATTCTGGCATGTGGGAAGAAAGCAAGTCAAGAATAAGGTAGCTTTAACTCAAACGTAGCCTTTCTCTCATATGCATGTTAAAGTCTAAGTGTACTTTTCACCACAAAAGGAAAAGCGCTGAATTATGTCTTCTGGTTCGATATCCTCCGCCTTTGCACAAATATGATCGTGGGGTTCATCTTTCAGAATATTCCGTAGGAATTTATACGTCTATTTGTTTTTTCCAGCTTCTCTTTTTGTCTAATTATTACACATATTACTGTGTTTATCGTAGGGCTTTCTTTTAATTGTATTGAAAGCGGCAATTCTCTACGACAGACGAATAGTCTCATTGTAACGGATCTACCTTGCTTACGATATTGGATAGGGCTTCTTCAGGTAGCCAATTGCACAGAATCGTATTTCGTCAACAAACAATTATGAGGATTATGTGCAAAATAGTTATTTTTTCATCCAATCAACATATTCTGCTAGGAATCAGGGGTTTATGTTAAACCACAAGTTATATGCGTTCTGCTCAATAATTTCCGTGGACTTTAACATATATACATCCGAATCCCAAGTTTGCTTCTCTTATTCTTCTTGTGCCGTCTTTCAAAGTTATACGTGCATACGTACATACATATCTTGCGGAGTCCTATTTATTACTCTTCCTATTAGCTCAGGCTCAAGCAATATCCTCCTGTGACTTCAATTTCAACAGTCAGTCTTCTCTCTTTTTCCTCCACACTTTAACTCTACTTTAACTTTGCATTGCACGCTGCGTGTGTCTCAACAGCATTTCTCATAGAACGAAACTAACTCAACTTCCTTCATCCTCCTCCATTTATGCATGTTTCATTTATTTTCAACCGAGTCTGACACGTGGTTTTTCTTGTTCCGCTTTGACAGCCTTTCTCCATAAAATATCCTGAGATACTTCGAGCCTGCAAATTACTAGGCACACGCCGTGGGGAGTCAAATTAGAAAGGAGAGAAAGGCCCTCAAGTATTTTCAACATGATTGTTTGTATGTACAGAATGTGGGACGAGTTGCCGTATGGTAGTGAATTTAAGACAACATCTATGGAGCGGATATGTACCGACTTTTGCAAAGTATTTTGGCAAATATATTTCGCAAATGGAATTTAGAGGCCATTAAAAATAAGTTTTGGCTTTTTGCATATTGGTTACATGGTTTTATTGCTGCCTTCTTCGTTCCAAAAAATACAAGACTTCAAAGATAACAGCGTCGCCAATATTTTGAGCGACTTTTACTGAGAAAGGTCGTTGACATCTACCGCGATAAATTAGAAACAGATCCCTAAACTTTACTTCGAAATTAATTTGACACCGTTTCAGAACATTACATGGACTGGTGTCATTCTAAAACGTATGTGCAGTTTTTAATTTGTTCGTTGCTTTCCCTGTAATATAATCCGTGACAGTTCTTAGAAATAAAAATTTTCTAACTCTTCTAAAACAAAACTGGCAATTGTACAAGACAGGTTCGCTATTATTAAGTACCCGTGGAAATAATTTGAACTCAGCAAATAAAAATATAATTAGTTCAGAGACCCGTGAATGGAATTCAAAGTTTCAAATTGCAAATTCATTGCAGTTTTTATGTTTGACTTCACTGACATAGATTCCACGGGCGGAGAAAGTTACTACTGCAATGCAATGCAACGAAAAATCCTCCGAGTCATGTAATTAAATTTAGCATTTATTCATTTCGAAACCGAAGTCGCATCAAGAGATTGTCACACAATCTGCCTCTCCTCCTTTTTCTGTCGCCAGTGCCGAGCAATCTCATCTTGACGTTCCTTTCTGTCAGTCACGAAGCTCATGATGGATATTACGCCGAGATATTTAATCCGTGCCCCTAATACAGCTTTTATGTACTATTATGTATGCGCATAACGTACAGTACATGCACAACCTAATAATCTTAAGTACTACCACGAATATACACAATTTGTATAGGTAGCTGGCTGGAAAAATGGAATTGGATAGCTCTGCGAATATGGAGACGGTGAATCGGATTGATGTCCCAATTGATTTGTATAAGAATAGACAGAATTGGTAATTATCTTTTCCTATGAAGTGCTCATAACCCAGAATGCGGGTTCACCTCTTTTCGTTAAAAATGTGTTCACGTGAGGACACTGACCTTCTTTAAACCCGTAGACTTATTTTTTTCGTTAATATGATTAGATTTCCATACCTGCAAGAATAGTAACCTAAACCTTGTTTATATATCCTGCGTAACACTTCACCAACTTATCAAATGGGTATTTAATCAGAAAAAAAGAAACGGACTGTCATCCGGTCTCCGTGTGACATTTGCATGACAAGGCTAAACAGTAAGAAAAAAAATAGAAACCTGTCGGAAATTCTATATATAGTACGTATACAGAACGAATATGAATATGACTTACCAACGACTGTAAGATTCACGAGGGCATTTCTAGTTCTGCTATTTCTGAAGTCTACCCTACAACGGTAAACGGCACTGTCCCCTTCCCTCAGGTCACTCACAAGTAAATGGGCTGGGTATGAAGCGGCTTGAAAGTCAGCTCGTCTGTCAAATCCAGTCTTAGAAGACCAAGTCTTGGCTCCTTTCATACCTCGCCCCCGGACGTCGAAACTGAAACAAGATTGGCAACCTATTCATTAATGCTGAAAACTGACGCTGACGCTGTTATTGGAGTCACGCGAAATTTTACACATGAACATTGAACCATGGTAGTTCCAGTAATGCTTGGCTTGCTTACATAGCGTTGAAACTAAACTTGATGAATTAAAAAGAAGTGAGAGTAAGTACTAAATTGTCTCATCTATTATGACGCATAGGAACCCAACCCTTGCACTCACCATTTCCATCCTTCACAGTCAAACTGTCGCACTCGATCAAAATCCAGGATTAAAATTAAATTTACAACAAGGAAGGAGAGAGAAGGAGAAAGTAGAGAAAATTACAACCAAAATACCTCTCTCGCTTTCTCCGTCCGTCCATGACTAGCTGACTAGCTCCATAGAAAGAATCTGACTAGAATAATGATGAACGAAAGGGAGTTTTAATGAAGGGAATAATAAATGTACTACTATAAAGAACTCGAGGTTGTTGGACGAACGAGATTGGAGGAAAGAGGAAAGAATGGAACGTCGAACGTCAAGCAAGACAATCCATTGTTTTATTTTTATTACCGACCAACGCAACGGAAGAATAGAGAGTCCGTTGCCCTACTCTTTGCTTAATATAGAAAACACCGAATTGGTGACATCAACTTGTACACTACAAATAGTGCAACTCTGACTTTCTTTGTAAAGGAAATGCTTTCACTTTCAATTTTCACCAAAGGGATAGATTCCATTCCTTGTTTTATGCGGTGTAGGAAGTCAGACGAATTTAGCAAATGTAGTCCAGAAACCATACAAACGTCAGCCGGCTCAGGGGTTTAAAAATGTGAATCGAGAAAGCCCAAATTAAAGCATCACCTGACCAGGACTGTCTATCCAAGGTATCGATGTGTAATATTACGGTACACTATGGGCAGTATTGTAAGGTGCAATATTTTAAGTATTTTATTACGTCGTTGTTCAAGTAAGAATAGCTTCAAATTGAATTTATACTTTTAGCGTACCGAAACCTTAGAATTTGGGTTCACGTATAGCTACGTTTCCGTATAAACCACAAATAGGGATTTGCCCTTCGAAAAAGAATAAAGTCAAATAGGTGAAAAAGTAATGTAATGTTACTGTTACTACACACAACGCAATGTGAGGGTGAAAGTACGTTTGTCAAAATAGAATGACTGTGTATGTGAAAGTTTCACATTTGTTCCTTCAGACTCGGTTTCACAAATGCAATATCTTTCATTCCACGTGTGGATAGAAAACAATAATAGATCAACATTATGCAAACACAAATGTGTCATACGTCGGAAACAAAAAGATAAGTGTCCCTGTTTTCCAGATTTATCTGGTGTGAAAAACAAAATATGTACCTGACTGGATGTACGCAGCGTTAGCGAACGTACGTATTTATTTTCCACTAGCTTTTTGTGTAGAGAAAGTCTCGTCCCATGGCTCTACCTTGCCTATCCGCTATTTTTGGTTTACGCCGACATTACGTCGTAGGTTTCCGGGAAAATGAGATTGACTTTACCATGTATGAAAGGAATTCCTGCACAATAAGATTTCTTGCGCGAACTCGCTGTGACAACAAATCAAGTTACCAGCACATAATTAAAACATTTTAGCCTGCAGAAGAATTCATTTTTTGGGGTATTTTAGAGCCAGGACATGTATTCTGGCAGTAGATATTTCGATATGACAGAATTTCTCATAATGGTTTTGCATTTGCTAACCTATTTTTTTTACTAATTTGTATTGTTTTATAACACGGGTAAGCTGAGACATAACCCTTCTGTACTACTATAAAATCCGAATGGGATATGAATCCATGGAATTATTGGTGCGGTTGTCGTTGTGGTTAATTAGGAGTGGGATGATCATCAATGAATTATGATACCACTCAGAGAAAGGCATTTGGGTTGTCAACTCTTTACAAGTACATCATTGACAGTTTGAAATGAATTAGATGGATGGGGTAAAGTCATCAGGACAAAAACCGGTAGGGTAAAAGTAGTATTACAGTATTACAGTGTCCATAGGATACCGTGTGGTGCGGATTTAGTGCGATGAATGATATGAAGGCGGATCAGAAATGAAGCGGATTACTTTCACCCGTCCCTCCATGAAAAAGGGAAGTCAACCCGGGTTTTACGAGTCACGGCTCCCAGCGTTCCAGGAATCCAGATATATCCGGTTTGTTCCTATACTTTCAAATATGTATGCAATGCAACACACACACACACACACACAAACCTTAGCCATAGTTTATGCAGGAGAGCAATCCACGGTCTACACTTTACACAAACTACATAGTACTACGAATACATGTTCTCAATGCAAATGCAAATGCAATACGGTCGTCCTCCCTGTCCTATTGGTAATACATACATATATGTATGGAGGGATACGTGTTTTACCCATCCTTAGGATGAAAGCATTGACGCGACGTTAGGAACATCGTGGCTCGTACACATGCAAAAACAGACTTATCATCAAAGAGACTTCGATCTTCATACAAGAGAAAATCAAATGACATGGTTTCTCCATTAAAACCATCCACCCAAACCAAACCAGTCGTCAGTTTTTGCTCTTTATATGATGATATGAAACGAAAATTCCATCGTATCGTACGTACATGTATGTGCGTGCATACTTCTTCCACAATGCACACATCCGTGAAACTCCTGAGAGAAACAAATTCACGCCGTCCCTTATTTTTGACATGTGAATATGTGCATACCTTTTACTACAAAGGTAAGTAGAAATATGTGTGTAGTAAATTGCAAATAAATGTGTAGCCGCCTAGGTTTGCACAGCACTTCATTATTGAAGAAGTGGAATCGAGTGAAAGCATGCAGTGAAAGTCATTAGAATTGGAGTAAAATGACTTCAGATCTCCATACCTTTGGGAATTTCACTTAGGAATACTTTTTTGAAATTTTATTAGTCTCAGTGCAGTGTAGTGAAGAGGGACGACACGTGGAGATCTGATCGGTCGTTATACTTTCTCTTAGAGAAATTCGCAAATCATCCACCCAGCAGAAGAAAAAACAAGAAAGGAATGCCAATTTCTACTTCAATGCTGTGTCGTGCTTCGTGCCTATGACTATATGCCTTTCCCTGTCATGCACAAAGACAACATTCTTTATTGACTTCAAAGGGAGTGAGAAACCTGGTTTTGGCTTGGGTTAGAACTATAGGTTTGACTTGACTGACAAAACCTAGCTGGCAGAGATTCACAGTCAAGTATGTGTGTTATGAAGTTTTCTACTACATACATATTATATGTACACAGAATAACGTAGGGTGGTTCCTGCGGTTGTAGTAGTCATGCATGCATGGAGGTAGTCACTCTTTGACTAAACTGATCAATCCCCATCACCAGTGAAAGTTATTGATATAATACGTTGCACGTCCTACATGTACATACATACATGTTGTACATAGTTTACCCCGTTCAAATTCATACCCTGGTTTTCTCCGACACACACACACACCCACACCCACACGCATTGTAAAATCAAAGTGGTAGTTCCGTAGTTTGTAGTCTGTTCAACAAAATAGACAGACATAGACAGCAGTAGAAGTAGAAGCGAAGCCTAAGGACAGGCAGGCAGGCAGGGAAGGCAGGTAGACATTCCCTGAACATGAATACACGTGTAGTGTAATAAGACTGAAGTCTCATATTGGATTTCTGACGGGATTTTTATTTTTATTTTAGCTGCATCGCAACAACACTGTCTGCCCAGTCCATGAGTTTAGCCTGTCTTTCAAAGTAGGAAAAAAATAATCCAGAGGTAGGTAACGTAGTACGTGGGTGGGTGAGTAAAGTGATGTAGGATTCTTTTAGTTTTTAAGAAAGACATTGCCGGTGCTGGTGCTGGTGCGGGTGCGGCGGCTTTTATAAAATGAACAATAGATTCTCTATCTACCTACCCTGTAGCCTAGAGTCTTTGAACCTACAATATAAGAGTTTTGTTAACTCTGATGCCGACCGTCTGTCGCTTAAGGCATCATGGACTCCCTTGGGAAAATTCAGAGGAGAAAGTAAAGAAAGCAAGCTTGCAAAAAAATCCAAGATTCGCAGATTAGCTGTACTATTTCCTCCTTTACTAGTTGAGTGTAGAGTAGACACTAGTGTAATGCATTGCATTACGTCTGAGAATTTTCTCAAGCCAGTAGCATATATATATTCCTATCGTATCGTCTGGGATTGCAAAGTAAGCTTTATTTCTTCCGATGAACTCGTGCGAATACTAAAGACAACACTTTGAAGAACGTTTTCTATTGTAGAATTGATGAGGTCAATGTCACGTTTATACTCAAAGTTCAGATACATCGGAAAGTCTAAATATATAACTTTCTACTCAAAGCACTCCCACAAAATATTATTACTGGAATTTTACACATACAAAACATCTCAACATCTCATTTTTAAACCGTAGCGCACAAATTTTTCTAAATAAAATCTAATAGTCACATAGTAAGAATTGAATTTTGATTACCTGTACAAAGGTTTCCCAGCATTCTCTCGGAACCATAGGACCATGTAGACAGTGTCGTCCCGTCGACTCGCATTGATATCACATGGAAGCTCAACCCGGTGACCCATAACGCCTTCGACGTGCTCCATTGGAACTGTTCCCAAATAAAAAAAATCCAGGTCATCACATCTCGTTCTCCCATTCAAGAGAAATTTATTACTTTATCTCGCAGTCCGGAACTAAACCAACCGCAAAGGTTAAACAGGGAACGCTTTCGCATCAGCATCTGCTGACCAGCAGAAGTCCGATTTGTTTTTGGCAATTTCTACTATTAGGTTTACAGACCCACATTTTTCAGTATTGGATGCAAAAATGAATTCATAATTTGACCCCTTCCTTCACGTATCATTCTGGTATCCCTAATATACCTGACCTACTTTATTTTATAAAATTTAAATCTTATTACCTACAGCCACCTACTTTGGAAAAATTTACTCAAATTATAAAAGTGCCGTGCTCGATCCAGAACTCAATCATTTCTTTCTAAATGTTGAAACCAAGTATGTGAGCAAATTCCAACTTTGAAAGGAGTGGAATTAATTTGTCCAATTTCAAATAAAACTTGGGACGTAATTGCTCCCTGTTCTTCAAAACTACTACACGGGTACACTCCAGTATTCACTACAGTTTCTACATTTTACCAGCTTTATTACTTTTGTAGCAAAAAAACTCCATTCCATTCCATAGTCTCTTCTCTACCTGTACGGACATATATGCGAGGCATTGGTATTGTACATGCATTTTGAAAACTACTGAAGAATGTAAATTGAAGTTCAAAACTTGGTGAAGCAAAAGGAGGGCTGAGATCAGTGCGTGCGTGCGTGTGGACGTACAGTACAGTACGTACAGTGTTACTTTACTCCTTCAGTATTCAGTAACTATAGAAGAGAAATTTCAAAGTGAAATAATGTTTTCTAGAGATAAACTAAATGCACAAAATCGGACGGACGGAGGGCTGTTCTTGTACTACAGCAAAGTTTTGATGCAAATGTTGCTTCGTATGAAAGATATGGAAATATAGTGGATGGTACATACACAAAATACAATGCAATGCAATTTAGAAATATGAAGGAAGCAACACGCGGCTGCTGTGCTGTGCTGGTCTTCTGCTCTGGTCCATGAGTATCCATTTCTCATTTCATTCACTCACTCTCTCTCTCAAACCTAAGCAACGTCGGCGGCTACTTGAAAGTACGAACACGAAGAGATGCAATATTCCGTCCAGACTTCTTTTGAAGTTGAGAGCACAATATGTAATCGAGGCAATTCATTACACAGAATCCATTAGGTTTATATTTCATTTAAACATTCAAAGAGCGCCAGGACTGGAACCAGTATCAGCGTTCACCGGTGCGGTGATTCGCCAAGGGAATATGCGAATAGTGAATGCAATGCAACTCAAGTATCCCCCCTTCTCTGGACATATTTTTGAACTTTCCCTACTCAGAGTGAGTAACTAACAAGGGAAGTGCTTTGTTGGAGAATTGAGACCAGGCTCTTATTTATATGTTGACAGATGGGGAAACATTCAAAACAAGCATTCGAGGTACGCCGAATTTACATCTTGCTATTCTGTTCATTAAAAATCGATCGACCCTTAAGTTTCCTTGCGAAATACAGGGGAGATTCGCAGGAGTACGAGTTTGACATCCGAATAGGTTCCCCTGTGAAGACCAGTACACATTATAAATACATATCGGTCCACAGCGTCAACAATCAAACAATCACTGCGGACTCTAGTGCCTAGCCCAACCCACCCATTGCCCAATCGGTTGAGCAAATATGTTTGTGCCATGTGTATAGGATGTGAACAAAAGTCGATTCAAAGAAAGAGGAAGGAAGGAAGTCTGGGTTGTTCTTTCACTCTGCTCTGGCGACTCTAGTTTCTGGTACTAAATGCAGAGTGGGAATAGTTTGCTTTTGTATTTCAAACTATACACAAGAAGAAGTCGACGAGAATGGACCGAGCGACGTAACACTAGGCCAGGCCAGGCACTTTCTCCGACTTTCTCTTCAACAAAGGTCCTTTTTTCTAACATACACAGCTACATCACAGAGTTTTGGTTGGTTTTTGGAGTGAGTGAGAGATAAGAATCGTTCGAAATCAAATGGAATTACTCAAGTGGGATTCCAACTTTCACTCTCAATCGCCGAGTGAAAGTCTGGAGCGATTCTCAAATAGATAAAGCAAGAGAGGAAAAAAAAACTTGAAAGAATTCACAACGTAGCAGAGGGGGTACTTGGAAAAAGAGAAAAAGTTTAACACTTTCCAATGCTCGTGCCCAATGCTTCTCATTGCTCTCGATTACTTGGACAAGCATTGATTACACCACCGTTCGTACACATAAGTCAGTCGTCGGCGGATTTTTACGAGGAACAAATATTGATTGTAAAATAACTATAAATTCGTCTGAAATCTTCAGATTAAGTTTTGAGTGGAAGACATCGTGTAGACAGGAACAGAGAAACAAATCCATGTATAGTTTTGTTTATACAAAACGAGTTGTTCTCTATTTGGCTTAGGAAAAGTAACTTTAGTAGCAGGAAATCGCTTATTTGCTTGAGAAGAACCTCTTTATAACGATAATGCTATCAAATTATTTTCTCTTACAAATTACAATGGAGGATTTCACATTTCCGCTGGCTATTAGGAAAACACGGCGGTATTTCTCGACAGTGAGGATTGGGGTTTGTGTCCAGCAAATGCATGTAGCCCACGAGGAATAAGCCTAGTTTTTCTGAATTGATCATATTCACTTGATACGACTCACTGGGATTGTCCAACAAATGTCATCTTATATTACAGTAGCATACCTGCTGCGTTACCATCCATGATCCTACGATTACATGGATGTACCTTGGTGGAACTGTTTAGGGTGGAGAAGACGACTAGTACTACAGAGTGAAGTTGAGTATAAAAAAGTGTATTAAATGTAAGTATAGGTGAGTGTTTGAAGGGTTAGGGAAGGACAGTAAAAGTATCTCTTCTCCTGTCGGTCCACCAATCTATTCCATTTCATATCAAACCGTACACTATGTCTCTCATCCAACTAGAAAGTATAACTAAGGAAATAGGAATGGAAAATGGAAGAAACGGTTACGAGCGAAGCCAACCAACCAAGTATGGTATGTATGGATGGAATGAGGTGGGTTTTCGTTTTTTGGCGGTGTACAGGGTCGCAAATATGTTTTAGATATTACACTGTGGGGGCAACCGTTTCAGTACACCGTAGGATTGTATGGATTTCTGGTCTAAGACTCATTGATTTATAAACCGGGAAAAGTCGACGAAGCCGGTATTGCTCAACTTCTTATCTAAAAATCTCAGAAATACAAGGCCAAAATAAATTAGACCAAAGATATGAAGAGATGTGTGTGTCTACATGGTTTGTCGGAAGGAATTATGATTATGGTTGCATCCTAATCTGATCTAACCTTGCAAATACTGATATAGTACATGTGTGGGACCCTGTACATGAGTAACGCATTGCGTAAGGTACATATGAGGGAAAGGAGGAGGAAGAACGTTCAGCTTTATTGCAGATTGAAAAACTCAATTTTCTCTCCTAAACTATGCCATTTCCTCACACAATATTATGCATCTTTTTCGATAAAGAGCTACACTTGAATACAAATTTCTTTATTTTTCCCCCTTCCCTTTACATCATTTGAAAAGATGAACAACGCGAAAGCTGAGCTGGAGAGAGAGTAGTTCAGGAAATGAGAACCTTGTTGAGGAGTCGATTGTTATTTCCTCACTCAACCGTTCCGTTCTTCTTTTTTTTTCGTCATCGCGTCTTGCCGTCCCAGAATGGTAGAAAGAAAGCAAGCTTTGGGAGGCTGACGCATCTCATTTATATAATCACATATAAATATAATAGGATGTGGAATACATGGAGCAATATATATGAGGCGTGCCTCCCACGGATTCCATAGAATCAAAGAGGTTATGAATTGATATTATTATGGTAATCCATTGGAATTGGATTGATGTAAGCTTTGCATGCGATGCGATTGGAATCCACCGTCAAAATTCCATTCTACTCTCTGTTGTTCGGTAGGTGAGATCGAGATGTACTTCAAAGTATCTCAATATTCTGTTTTTTCGAATCCCTGAAATTCTTGACTACTTTCTACATTATCTCCACATTTTTATTCCATAACCCTGTGTGCTCTGTTGTCCTATTCGTGTGTGTCCCGGTCTGTTTCGGAAACCACGATACGATGCAACGCGTCAGTCGAAAGATTGGATATCGATGTTGTGGGAGCGACGTCTACGACTACATCTTTTAATCTTAAGACTCCCAGGCTTTCAGAATTTGCAGTTCAAAAGCGTATCAATACCCAGGAAGTTCATGTTGTGGGTCAAACGTCAACATAAACAAAATCTTGCGGAATGAGATGTGTACACCTGTACAAAATACAAATGAACCGCAAGAGGCAACAGCCCCTCTCCAATGATTGATCAGTTAGTTCTAAGAATAAAATGATGTGAAATTATGTCTGACAGTGAAAGTTAGCAGGTTTTTACGAAACGGAGAAAGTGTACAGAAAGTGTCTGTCTGTTATTAGATTAGGTTCCAGATAAAACCCAGTATCCGGTTTTCCCCGACAATATCAGCATGGAGTATTTGGCAGTCAAACAGAGTAAGCAAGCAAAAGCAAAAGCCACACTGCACTGGTCTGTCTATTCCGACCCTTTCTGCTCAACCTGGCTTTCTCTCCCACGTTCCTACTATTTGTGTGTGGTCTTGGAAAATAAAATCACTTTAAAAAATTGGATAGGAGTCTGGAGAAAAAAAACGAGAATCATTCTTTTCTCATTGAATTGAAGGTTCGAGTTAGCAGCGGTCTAAAAAATGAATGATGTTATAAATTATAGGAAAGAAGGCCAACGCCCCTCACTTATCTTTCGGTTTCGGATGATATAAGGTTTTCCGCGGTGTGGCGGAACGGAACGCAATGCATCGAAATGTAATGTAATAGAGAGTCAATCTATTTTTGTAGGAATTCCTGTACTTTTTAGATTCGTGATTCTAGGGTTTCTATGTAAGCAGTCGTTCTATAGTCATATCATCCCAGTTCTTTCACTAGGTGTGGGTGGTCCAAAAATATCTTCTAAAGATTTCAGATTTTGCTTTGAATTAAAATTCAGTCTTACTGATGATTAAAGGATACACTAACCGAAAATTAACCATCTGGTTTATTGTAGACTGAGTGTGGGAGTGAATTGCGATACCTGAAACTCTATTCAATTTTGTCGTTCAATTTATTTTTGCCTTTTATGTGTTTTTTCCAATCTTCGCGTATTTTTGAGTAGGCTAAACTGACATTTCGCAGCAGAAATGTACTTTCATTAGTTGGAAAGACTTTAGTGTAAGGAATCTCGTTAAAGCAGCCTGTCTTGGTTGGAACAGTGACCACTCAGGAACAAATAACATGGTGGTGTGATTTAATTTGATGTCTATGAAACCACATAGCTCATAGAATTTTGAATCGACGTACATTTTATCTTTTGAATTTCAAACAAAGAAATCACCGCTCGCGGAGTGGAATATTCCACCTGCGACGCACAAAATATCTGACATGGAAAGAAAATTATACATATATTTTTCATTTTTGGCACAAATTCTGCCAGATTCTTTTGAACCACCAGGCGAGGTCCTCAGATGTGTAATCAACTCTGAGCACCCCGTGCCACCCCTCTTAAACTTTGCTGTCTCCTACTCCAGTCCCAATCACCCTGGCCTGGCATGTTGGAAAGATATTTGCTCTACCCTTCACGCTCAAGTACTACACATACATACAACACAGTAAAACATACAAGGAGTTGAGTTCGATGCCAATAACTGAGCAACTGGAAATCTGCACGTCTAGTGAATGAGCAAAGGTATTAGATTGGTATTCAGATGGCTGGCTGGTTGCCTGCTTGCGAAATATGTATAAGCACAAATGGATGCGTTCATGCGTATGTATGAGAATTCATGAAGCCCCTTTTCCTACGACGACTACGTAATCAAACTTCTCAAGCAAAAACTGGGTAGACAGTAGCAGATATGTAGTTCTCAGTTTCGGGTCTAGGAATGGGCCAACTTGATCATACTAGTGCACTAAATTTCCACAGGCGACGTATAGTTCAAAGAATTCAAATAACTTTCTTAAATACAGTCGCTAAATATTTTTGTCCCAAAATCCGCGAGAAACTCCTAAAAAGCAATGATCTTAAATAATCTGCATAAGGGATTTGACCCTGGCCGGAAGTAGCCGAGTAATAGTGATCAGCTTTACAGAATCACCATGCACATGAGTATTCTCAGGAATAAAATACTCATCCTTAGCTCATGCATTGGAAAATCCTAGAACCGCGACTGTTATTATTCCTATCTCGTCAGACTTTGACTTCGACTTTGTTCGAAATATAAGGTTTTACATAGTGAGGACTGAAGAGTGGGTTGATTTAACAAAATACGTAGAGAAAGCACATTGAGAGTTTGGTTCGGTTAGGTTTGGTTAGCATGGCATAGCATAGTATGGTTGTTCCTCTCTATCTTTCTCTAAAAGCTGTAAATCAATACGGATAGGTGACTCATTGCTATTCCCAAATGCTACCTATATTTACTTGTTACCGGAACTCCCTCGTCTTCTTTTACATATTCTGAATTCTCCACACCGAATCTGAATCTGAGTCTCTTTCTCTCTCTTAACCATAGTTTATTGTTCTCACATTTACCTTCATAGTCCATGGTGGGTGCTCTCGCGATTTCACCGTGTTACTTTCTCCAACTTTCTCTTTCCATGCGTGTGCATTCATTCATTTCTTTAAGAGTGAATAAACCGGTTGAGATATTTTATGTATACTTCCGACTACAGAGATTCATGTGTGACAAAGAACTCGGTTACGCATATGCCCAGCCAGTTTTATAAAAGTAGCCCTCGCCTCTTCGCTATATATAGCGTAGGTTGAACGCTTCGTCGGTCAAATTGTGTGTAACACTCACTCACTCACTCACGCAGTCCTAGCAAAAATAAATTCTATGGTAGTTTGGGTAACTAGAAATTACTCGTCCATTGTGATTATATAAGGAAAATAGACTTGGACGAAAGTAGATGAGAAATTTGAAATATACACTGTTGGTGGCGACGATGCATTTGAGTGCAGCTGATAGGAAGAAGGCAATCTTTTCTGCCATAAATTGACGGCGTCCCCACTGTCTCCGTGTTTCCCATTCGCGGAAGTAAGAGTGGAAAACATTGGCTATATTTTAAAACTAATGAATTAAGAAAGGAGGGGAGCGTCTTCTTAGTTGTATTTTAATTTTCTCTTCAACTTCCATAACATTGTGGAGCATTAAGTAATTACAAAAGTTTGAGGATAGAGGAAGTGCCAAAGCCTTTAAATTCTTCACTTGTCACCAAAAACTTGGCGCTGAGTTTGAACTTCCAGTCCAACCCATGCATGCATGTGCGTACGTACGTACGTACGTACGTGAATCTACCTTCAGATAGTGTAGCAAGCAAATGTCTACATTTAATCCTCTAAGTCTCCTCCCTCCTATCAATTAAATAAATTTTTGGACTATAGAGCTAACTTTTATATGCAACGCACAGATGCAATGAGTTTTCCACAAACCCCCACAAAATAATGGAATAAATTCGGTTAACGGGTTAATAGAACTGTGGGACTCGTTCCTCTCGTAAAATAAGAAAAGTGAAATATGCGAGGAAACATTTTGAGCATTATAAATAAGAATCTACACAGGCATTCCTGATGGACAAAGTTGGAGAAGATGGTTGGGTTGGGAATTGGACTATTTCACCATGTGTTATTTTCTTTCTAGAGAAAAAACCCATTCCTCTTCCAAGTAAAGTACAACCTACAAATCAACGAAGATTTGTAATAGGAAAAAATGCCGTCGTCATTTCTTCTTCCCTTTTTCTTGTCAAGAGGAGATCTCAAGGGGTCTCCTCATTGTGACAGAAATGGACGTGCTCTGGCTGTGCTTTTTACTGTTGTGACATACCCTCCAGTTGACTTGAGTTTTGCCATCTTATTTTTTTTTGCCTTCCGGATGTTTTTTTTCCAGTTTAGCAGAAAAAAGAACACCAAACTTTTTTAGCATGACAATAGTCATGTAACATGTACCTTTTTTTCTGTATGACAAATAAATGTACACACTATTTCATAAACGTAAGAAAAGTACAGCTGGAGTGTAATGAAACCATGGATTAAATTCATTTTAAAATCCTGGCTCGAAGGAATTAAATTGTTTTTAAGGAATCGTTATAGAAAGCCACAGGTGCTCAACTCTCCATTGCAGCACCATTGGCATTGGCATGGGTTGAACTTTGCTTGGAATTAGAGTGTGCTACCATAGTTTGCTTGTCTTTGGGAGAAAATCAAATCAAACCTTTGCAGTCACAATTGCATTGCATTGCATCGCTTCTCATCCGCTACTCCTCGTAATTTCCCCCACTCGGAAATTAAGCGGTTAAGCTCAAATTCCTTGAATGGAAATCATAAGAATGTTATCTCCTGTATATTTCACTAAGCATTTACCACAGCTCCTATTATTGAACGAATCAGGATTCCGATATCCGTGTAGTGTTTATCCACATTACTATGCCATCCACAACTGCATAGAATAAGTATTCGCCAATAGGCCTTGACACGAAGAGAAAGTCCTCAATTTCGTAATACACACCCTTGACCTCAAGTAATTAAAATTACGCAAACACTGCCATAAAACACAAGTAAGTGAAGTCTTTCTGACTAATTAATTAGTTAATTGCTTTTATTGTGGTCAAGAATTCCAGCTCGAGCAGTTGTCAATATTCAGACACTCATGTAAATGCTTTGTGAAACGGACTCCTCTTTGAATCGTCAAATAATTATTGTAAGTATAACCCGAAGAGGTTTCCACGTCAATCACATCGTATTAAGTTTTCTGAGAAGAGAAAGGAAATGTCAAATAATCAGGGGGGGAGAGTGGGTCGGTTCTTGAACCAGAATTTAATTAATCCAGCTGTCTTCTCTTTTCTCTGACTACAACTGGTTGAGCTAGCTATCTTTGACTTCCTTGTTTTGTGTCTGCAGTGAAGTGAAGTAGTGAGTCGGTCGTTCGTAAGAGTAGTGGCGTCGTCATCCAATCCAATCCAATGTTTCTAACTTTGCTTCCTTTCTGCTGCTTCCTCGAATTGTATACAGAAACTGTATATGTATGTTATGTATTCACATACATACATAATGAACTCAACTTTTCTTAGACTCACTCTCACTCTATAGATACAAAAGTTTATTTCTACATACAAAACTTCAAATTTTATGCACGCCATGCTTCCTGTCTTATTAATAAGACTCTCCTCTCCGTCCCAACATTATGAACCTACGGGACATAAAAATTCTACCTCTCACTTTCTCTCCTTATCTATGACTGACTCTTGTTGGTAAGAAAAAGTGTAAAAAAAGAAGAAAAAGTTAGGAATAAAAAAAAGTCTCTCGCGTCATGCTGCTGCTGTTGCTGTAGCCTAGTAGTAGTAATACATTTTAATGTATATGAGTAACACATACTTTCTCCAATTTTACGGGACAAATAAGGTGCGGAGGGTTTTCTTTTTCGGTAAGGATGGTGTAATGTATTTTTTGTTTAGGAGATTCACAATGACTCCCTTGGACTCCCTTCTTGGTTGACACAAACTTTCCATTTGTTTGACTCTTTCATGAATATGTGACGCAAAGTTATCTTTTGTGTCACATCATGCAATTGCACATGTTTAGAATTCCGGTTTTCTCTTCTCTCCCCCTGTTTCCCCTCAGGCCAGCAGGCAGGCAGGCACAAGGAGGAAAGATAACACAGAGGTATACCTACGCACACTTATGTGTTCGCCTGATCTCATTCTTCTATTTCTACTTATGAAATATTGTACATACTCCTAACCATATCGCACTAACCTGGAAATATGTTAAGATTCTGCTCTGAATTTCAATACGAGATCTGTTGTGCATGCTCCAAATAACTCACATAGTCTATAGATGACTGATTTAGATATTTTTTTTGACAAATTGGCAACGCTAACCCGCTAACCTGTACAAGCTTGTTCATATATAGCCATCCCCATAATTGTACAGATTATTTGCCAAAGAGACCTGAGTTAAGATACAGTTTTTTGCGAACACACTGTATATGGTAATTGATAAAGATTGCATACTCGGCTCGGGACCCCTGGCATTAAAATTTAAACTCTGTACTGGATTGGACTATTTTTAAATTCGGCCCGGTGAAAGTATGTAAATTAAAGTAAAAATCTAGCAAGCCTCGCCCTCGGCGAAGGCAAATGTTATTATCGGATTTTTACTTTCACTTTGACAGACGTTTCTGTGTTACGAGTGGAAAGTGATATCCGGAATTTAATCCAACGTAACGTAACCCAACCCTGTTTCTAATAATATTTTGCTATGTAAAGTAGGTAGTGAACGCCGGGGCCCTGTGATAGATTAAAAGGGCAAAATGTCACTCTTAATAATCATGCGTTGATTGGAAGGAGGAGAGGGAAAGCTAAATTTGCTTTCACTCATGAAATGTACGCTGGCGGCATGACTATGTAATCTGTTGCCCTATGATGCACTAAAATCCACTTAACTCAAATACCAGCTAGACGGTACAGAATTACACGTGTAAGGGGAAGATAAATTCACATGAGGAATTTTACCAAGTGTAAATGTTTTCCGTCGTGTCGGGCCGGTGAACGAGGTGTGAGCCTCCAGCGGAATTTAGTTTCTCGGTTTCAGTTTCATGGCGTTATACCGTACGTGATGAAAATGTCACGCAAATGCATCACTGCATTGCAAGCATTTATTTATTACGATTATCTATACTACTACTACATATTGATGATGAGAACGAGCCTAGCTCAATGCAAATCAGGATGAGTGAGGTTTGTCGTTTGCCAAAGTCAAAACTTTTGGTGAAGTGGTGTATGTGGTTGAGTGAATTTTTGAGTCCCACTTAAAAGGTAGGAAATAAAATATATGTCATCAAAGGTCGGGCGGAATTTCTGATGATGAGTATTAAAACCTGCTTTAATTTTCTGGCATATTTCTGCATATTTTCTGCAAATGCATTTGTACACTCGTTCGTTTGCAAATAACAGATCCTCAACTCGTATTAATACAGTTGATTCCAGATGGCACAGTGAAGGCATTCGTCTGTACACTACACTGGTACTGCTAGTTCAATGTTTAACTTGATTATCTGTTAGTTTAATTCTAAAGTGAAAACACTTGATGGAAGGTGAAATTGAGAATAGAAGTCATGGAATGAGAGTCGTAAGGTTTCATTTCTTCGAATGCAGTGCCAAGAGCCACCGCACCGTAGTGTTTGATCCTTGCATTTTGCCTCAGTGTTTAATTTAAACATTGCATCAAGTACAAGATCAATTTCTTTTCACGTTTCGGAACAATAATGAAAATCTTATTGCCTGGAATTGTAGTCTTGAAAGGAGGTTTCTCCCCGTGTTGTTAATGAGACGACGACTACTCTTTAGTTCAAGTCTTGGGCTTAAATTTTGTTCATTTCAACTCCCAGTTGAATTTCCTTCCTTTTATTCGTGCTACGATAGATAAGAATGGAGAGCAATTGAATGAATCGAGTTAAGACTCACGTCCGTGCGTCTGATGAGTAAGATCTAACACTGTCTTTCCTTCTCCTCATGGGATTCAATGTTAATTTCAAATCGATTACAGCTTTAAGACTTTAAATTGCACTAGTACTAACTTTCAAGGCGAACGTAATTAAAGTAAAAGACTAAATGTTAACAAAGTAAAGTGGAGTATTTAAAAGAAATTAGGGCACGTCAAGAATGAAGACTTTGGACCCTGTCTGCTGCGAAACAACAATTCTTTAATTAATTGGAGTAGCTGCTGGAACGTGATAAAAAAATTACGTACTTTTTGTGTACTACTTCCGGTTAAATGATTTTTGTCTTTGGAATAGACCCCTAGTGACACTTGAAAACTGCAGTGTAGATATAGTACCCTTATGCAGCACCGCAGCGACCGCAAACAAAAATTGTTGACTGTACCATTTTAATTTAACAGACTGAGTTTTACTTTGAAAATTTTTAGGAGTTTAACCTTCGGGGCTTCTCGTTCCTTCTGGAAAAAAAGTTCTGGATGACTGATGGTGTGTGTGACCCTGAAAGTTCGTGAATTTCTAGTTATCTCGAGAGTCAGCTGTCACTGTAAGTTTTTGAAAAGTTTTGAATAAACTCTAGTATTAAGTCCTCGGCTTTGAAAAGAGTTATTTGAAAACCATACAGGCTGAGTCAATATGCAATCTCAAAAAATATTTACAACTGACACACTCGCGAAACTCTTAATCTTAATGTAGCCCGCGGTGGGGTAGAGAATAATATTTCGAAAAGTAAAAATGTTAGACTGTTGTCTTTTAATATCAGGTAAGCAATACGGTTAAATACGAACAACAAAGCATGTACCTCATAACAAAAGTATGACAAGTTTTAAATGTACAGATGTGAAATCCGTGTCTACTCTGCTTTCTCTGACACAAGATTTTTAATTTAGAAGTTGGAGAACTTTTCTTGAATCGATTTAAAATTAGCCTTGAAAAATCTTTCTGACATCTCGTTGTTCTGGAACGCCCTACATTGTGACCATTAAATTTGTCTCATGAGAGCAATTGCAGATGCGTCGCCATCTCATGACAATCGTAAATTAAAGAGAATGACAAAACAGGCGCTGAAAATCGTTGTAGCTCGTATGGCATATCAAGGAAGGGTTTATGCAGGGCTCAAATTCACCCCCTTTCAAGTTTTTTGACGAATTGTAAACATAAGGCTAAGTTTTTATTTATTCATACGACAATGTAAGTATCTATACGTATTTTGGGTTTTTTATTTGATTGAAATATGCTGTGCATAATCAATCATATGACAAAAAAATTGTAAGAAAAACGAACTGTTGATTCAGCCTTGTGGTGTCTGATTGAATTCTAACTTTCTCCACCATTTCAAATTATTACACTGGATGATTCAATTTGAAATTAACCTTCGAATCTTCTTGTGAAAGAAGTTTTGGATGACTCACGAATGTAAAGCCTAAAAGTTGTCGAGTTCCTAATTGTCTCCAGAGTGAGATTGTAGACTGTCCTTGACTAGAAAACACAAGATGCCGAGTGAAAGCTGTGCATTGTAAAGTTTTCTCTTTTGAGTCCTTTTTAGCACTCGACTGGTTAATGTGATGCACAGATGTATTTAGACGTGGCTTATTTTACCCTCGTGCCGTGCACCAATCTTCTTCCCACTGCTACTGCTGCTGCTTACCAAGGTATCACAAAACACAATGAAGATCGATGCAGCTTTTGGTATTAAGTATTAAGTTCTTGCTCAACAACTCTCGTCTAGAACAGTTGAGGGTGAAGAAAATGATAAATTAATGTTTCATCAATTCAAGTGAAAATATCAATTATTTTCCCCTGTTGTGTTCCAGTACAGTACGTTGTTGTACGCCGCCTACGAATGAAATAATGGGTTGGGATGAAATGGAAAACTTTAATACCTCTTGTACTTAAGCCTTCTATTCTCATTACGTGTCAGTCCATGCAAACATTGAGTAGCTTCTCAAACTCAGAATACAGAATACTTATGTATAATCCTTTCCAATTTGTTTTCAAAATATATGTTCGTATACCCAGTGTCTAAATTAACGGAATGCAAACAATACCCACCCCATTTTCCAATACTGTCAGACAGAGCGAAAAAAAAGATTTACTTTTTGTTTGTATTAAATCCCTACTTATGTTGACTTACCTTTTTTAGCTTCTATTTCAACATGAGTCCTACGTGGCAAATCAGTCCCTGTTCCAATGTAAATCAACTTTGCAAATATTAGGAGAAAGCAAGGGATTTGAAAATTTTCAACATTTTTCAACCCCCGCATTGTGTGACTTTTATTCAGCCAGGATATTTTGCTTAAAAATTCACATTGTAACTCAGAAATTAAAAGTTAAAACACTTCACACAGTTCAGGAAACGTTCACAATTTTAATTCTTTCGTCCAATTTTTTTTAAAAATTCAGATGTTGGCAAAAGTTGGCAGCACGGATACTTGGAAATGGTTTTATTTGAATTTAAGAGTGCTGATTATTTTAAAGTTTTTTTTAGATACTGTACAAATTCAAATTATTTACGCCGGAATTGACGGCAGAACCGTAGGGCGCTCAAGCAAGTATACTAAATTTATGTCCGGTTAAATTCAGTCATGTTTTCCAAATCGTACTGAAATATTCCAAGGAATAGTTTTGAACACATGTCATTGTTTTTGTCGGTCACGTGGTAGTGGCAAATGAAAAAAATGTTAGGGCCAGTGGTTTTTGACTATCTTCAAAACCGTGCCTTGGTAAAAGTTTTTGTGTGTTTTCGTAAGGACATTTAGTTAGTTTAATTTTTTGAAAACTTATTTAAAATCCATACTACAACAATACTAGACTCAACCACATGAAGAACTGAGATTGAGCGCCGGGGAATATGATGCAAGTTGTCCGAACTGACTCGGTAAACTGACTACCGCTCACTTGACTCCCGGGAGCCAAAGCTACGTTTTTTGGGATAAGTTTTCTTTGCGCTGCGCTTTCTCGTATCCAACAAGCACGTTTTCTCCAATTCCTTCGTTTCTCCAGCCGAAATGGAACGGACTCCGAGACTCAGCTTCTTCAGCTTGGAAGTTTTTCCACATTGCCCTCCAGTTTCACGAATTCTGAATTCACGACCTTTCTACCCCCTTCCTTCTCTTTTCTTGAAGGAAACCCTGCTGAACCTGATTCAACATGTGGTTCGACTCGTCAAGCATTTTATAAATGTTAATCTGATTCAAACTTTTGACTCGGCTTGTGAAAAATAATTTGCAATCGTGTCTACGTCTTTACTTTCTCAAAGAAAGATTTATATTACAAACTCGTTTCTTCGTACAGTCGTTTCCTCTTATTCCATTCTAAACCTTAAAGAGAAGCAATTTATTTTCCAGCGACCTACTTTCTCACTTCTTTTCACAAAATATCTGATAAAACTAAAACTAAACTAAACGAAGAGGAGGGACTAGGAAATTTTAAAAGAAAGCCTGACAGTCCGACTAATGCAACAACCACAGCTGACCTTAGTCATAGTCATTTTAACGGATTACTTCTAAACTTTTGGAATGCAAAGTTTGAACACAACTCGGTAATTCTAATTGGAGGGCCACTTCCGACGTAAAATCTGCAATAATCTCAATTTGGCCTCAAAAATAATTAATAGGCCCAACGATACCGCATTTCAATGTTATGACGGCACTACGTGGTGTGAAGCCTAAATTATAATTTTTTTCTCAAAATAATTTGTACTAAAAAATTATGCCTGACCAATTTCGTTCACCGCATTGTGAATTGACTTTTTAATTTGACCAGTCGTTAATTATTGCATTGATTAGAATATTAATTTGAAATTACCGGAATCTACTGAGATTACATATTTCTTTGGAGATGTTTGTCTCTCTGTTTGTATTTGTGGAAAATTTCAATCAAGAAGTTTTGGCATGAAAACAGAGCTCAGATTTTCCTGAGAATTATGGCTAATCATTTGCCCTTTTGGTCCGCTGATATACGGGTTGAACTATTCCGGTGATATGCATGGTCTGGTTGGTTATCTTTAAATTGATAAGTTTGCAGTTAATTCTCTTGGGAAATTGAGCTAATGCTGACTTTAAGAAGCACTTGTGCTTATATCCATACATATTTCTATCATGTCATTAAATTTATATTAATTTTTGCCAGCAGCGTTCTTATTGACGAGGGTAGTGCATGAAAGTTGACAAATCAAGTGAATGATTGATAAACTATTCTCTGGTAGAAATTATAAATGCCATGCTAGAAGCGACTAGTTACGAAAGTTCACGTTTATGGTCAATTTTAACTCAATCTCTGCTATATTCGCCAGTCGACCTTATAATATTGCGGCTCACAGATCTTGAACTTAGTCTTGCCAGAGAAGTCATCGAAATGGGTTCGCAATTTGTGTTATTTTTATTTGCATTGACAGTGTTGATGGTCACATATCAAGTTGAAGGCCAATGTGGTTGTGTGTATAATAACGCTGGTAGTACATGTAGCGGAGGCCCGACATTTGGTGCTAGAAATCTTGCGGCATATCTTAAAAATACATATGGAGGAAGAACTGAAATTTACAACTGTAGAACTGTTCGTGGAAGAAGGTCACTTAGTCTTCACGCCGAAGGTCGAGCTGTTGACTGGTACCCTGGAAGACAAAATGTATTTGACGCCTTAGTCTCTATTGCTTGCTCGAAGGGTATACAGGAGGTCATTTATAATCGTAAGATCTGGACAAGTTCTAGAGGAGTCCATGCTTACAATGGAGTCAATCCACACACAGATCATGTTCATGTGGGTCTCAATAGATGCGGTGCTTCCAGTAGTGTCTTCTAATTGTATAATATATTCTTGACTTTCTATAAATCAACTTCCATTATTATGAAATAATTCTAATCTGTCTGTAATATCTATGGTATTCAAATTTTTGTTCAGTTAAACGAGGGAATCATTAGTCGGAGTGTGGAGATAGATAGTCGACATACACTATTATTTCTGAATTTCTAATCATGTTTCAAACTATAGAAGTTTTGAACTACAGAACCGGAGAATACGGTGTGTGTATAAATTCTAATGTTATAATTTCACGGTTCTAATAATTATTTGACATTAATTATCATTTGAATTGAGTGTAAGTCCGGCGTAATAGAGAAATTACAGTGAATATAGAAATTAGTGAATAAAGATATGTGCCTAATAAAGAGCTCTAATTGTGTGTGTCTACTTTTGAAAATGGCTAAATTGTCTACGAAAATATTGAATATAATATGCATCATTTCTGGTGGACCACCGTCTCCCCGAATTGGAGTTCACACCTCTGCCCTTGGCCTCGAATTCGAGAAATCGGTATTTTATTTGAACGAGGTACTTTCTAGACTACGATTCTCTCATTCCATGATATTAATTGCAATTAATATCAATATTTTAATATCATTTAACTATAATTGTTATCATATTCGCTTTGAAGAAAAAACAATTGGTATTACTATTCAACAGTTGAAATTTAAATTGGAATATAATGGTTATTTATTTATTGGGCGTGTTTCTGAATTAATTCATTCTGTTTGTACTTAAATGCATTGGAATGGCTTATATTTAGCACATTAATAAAAAATAAAATAAAATAAAATGCTTTGATAACCGGTGAGTGAGAATTATTCAGTCTCCTACCACAGATCAACTTCCAAACTTTGCTATTCCAAACTTTGTTACTAGTCTATTGGTGTGATTGCGGGGCTATCTAGTGGATCAGAAACTCAACTTTCACAGGTTTCACTTTCACTTGAAGATTTCAGACTTTTATTTCTTTCACAAACTGTTCCGTGCAGACTGCACGGAACAGTTTGTGAAAGAAATAAAAGTCTGAAATCTGCACGGTGCAGTCAATGCAGGTCGGTTGGCATTGCAGTTATGAGGACATATATTAGCTATTATAATGTCTAGCCGGCATATTTAGACAAACCATGAATTACTATGCAATACACGATATTTGGAATAATGGTTCACAACTCTGCTTATAAAATGTACGTTCATAAAATCATTGGGACCGTTCGAAAGGTTTAAGAAGGATAGAAGGAAATTTTAAGCAATTTTTGTCAGCTCTTGCAGTTTCATTCTGAAATATTTTGCAACGTTCTATTACAATATACTAAAAGTTATCCGTTATTCTTTTAGTAGAAAAACGCCAGAAAAGTAATGAGAAAATGTGAAGATGTTATCTTTTTGTCTTCTAACGGTAATGAGAACATAATGAGAGGCCGGATGGTCTTTGGTCTGATTGTTGAAAGCTCATTGAAACCAGACTAACTTACAATGCATTGTTTACACAATATTTATTTATTTGTGGCCTCCGCAAAATGCACCCCTAATTTTCACCACTATTCAGTTTAATGTTCTTGAGCTAGATCAATACCACTTATGGACAAATTTAATAAAATAGTCGGAACAAGTTGAATTTAAGTTGTGCTGCTATTGTACGCGGAGGCGGGTAGAAGAGAAAGTAAGCTTTCCCATAGAATCATGGAAGTAAACGTGTGTTTCTCCAGTGCTAGATGGTGCGAATGTTCTCTTTGCTGAAGTTTAGGGAAAGTTAAATGAAAGCTTCCCTTTCTATTTTTAGTATAGTGCCAGCTTGGATTTTAGGATATGAATTCTCATGTAGTGTGGCCAGTATGTATTTTTGCATGTACTGAGGGTGTACGTCGGGTGTGATAGGAAGACCCGAGGTAAAAAGTCTGTAGAGAATTTTAAAACCGAGCTAACACGCTATATAGCGCTTTATTTCCAGCGCGCAGCGCCGGGCCGGAAGTTTTGAAGGAAAAATTGCCTGTTTTGTTCATGTTATTGGAACAAAATGCACCCAATATAATATCCGACATCCTTGAGCGGAATGTTTAGCAAATCATTGTCAAATATTCTTCAAATTAGCTTGTTTAAAACCACATTCACTGGTTATCGCAATGTTCTCTGTCAGTTTAGATCGGAAGTACTTAAAATATTTTGCATTTTTATATTCTTGTTTCGAGTAAGCACAGCGAAATTGGAAATTATATTTTCGGAAACCATAGTCATTGTATTAAATTTAATTAACAAGCTGAACGACATGAGACTTTACAATAATCAGGTCAATGCTCCACGAGATTGGAGGATCTTGTAAAGTGAAGTGAACACTCTGACCAGAAACAAGATTGGAAAATGGGATACTATTTGCTTGTAAAACTGACAAAGCCCATTTCATCTCATGAATACAAAAGATGAAATTTGTAGATACAAGAGCTGAAGTGAAACAATGCTCTAAGATAGCATTCAGGTTTCCAACGAGCACTAGCCCCCTCACTTAAAACGACATGAAAAGCCTTCATGAGAAAAGTTCCGATTTTCTAGTTTGTAGTTTGATACCAGAGAAATAAATGGTAAAGTGGGGATTATATGGAAAACTGTAGATATCTAGCGTAAAATAGAACAAGGAAAATGGTTTCCTGGGCTTCCAAACGACATTGAAGGGAATCTTACAGAAAAAAAAATTAAAACGTGATGGGAATGTTTGAAGGAAGACAATAAAAATCCACTCTATTAACGAGAATTTCATTAAAATAGGCGGCACGTGTCTGTTCTATTTCTTCTTCGACAACCACTCGAACCAAAATTCGAAATCTACCAACAAAGTGATTTTTCAATTAAAATAACTATCGACTAAGACGTATTTTGAAATCGGATGTTAAATCAAGTCAAGACTTGTCGATGATATTTTGTATGAATTAATTCAAAACAAATGTACGAGTATTCTGGTTGACTATTTTTGTACGAATAACGACGCAGTTATCTCTCAGGAGTTCAACGTGGAGCTCGCATAAATGCTGAACACTTCTCAAGCGACGCAAACTAGGAATACTTACAAAACAAAAATATTACTTCTAGTTATATAGGTCTGTCTAGACAAATAATTGACAACTTTGACATTCAATGTAAACATCACAAAGAGTGTACTCTATTTGATCCTGTCAATTAAAATATACCATCAAATACATTCAATTGTTTTGGAGAATATCTTGGAACTTTTCATGTCTTTCAACTAATGTAAATGGGATATGTAAATAGTGCAAATATTTATAGGACGCACTAGTTTCAGTAATTCTTTGAAACTATTGTCTAATTCAATGCAGAATTCGTGCCGTGTCTCGGATTTCTGTACAAATATGTGATTTGTTTTCAATTCCAGCTATGTTGGCCACTTATGTAGATTTTCACATGCTTACTCGTCTATGATAATTATAATTCTCTCAGAAACCGGTAGCCAAGAGATGGTACAAATACACAGATACAAATTCCGCTAATTGAAAATGCGAGCCATTGTTAACATGGGTAATTTGATCGGAAAACTCTCAATGTATTGGTGAGTTTGATTTCTCAAAACCCTTTATAATTGGAATTACCACTTTACAAATCAGAACAAGCTTGTAATATTTTTTGAACACGATTGAACAAAAAGGACATACATACACCAATCACATAAACCATAAACGGAATTGTACGCATTTATTGACACACGAAATGAAAATGCGTAACACAGAAAACGGAAGGCAATGCAATTGTACTCTTCGTAACACGCGGAGATGCATGTTCGAAGACACATTGGACGACAGATCCTTTCGAAGGCTCGACAGGAGAATTGGATCACCAGAAGACACATTGCCAAATAAACATATGCAAATTAGACAAAACCGAGAGAAGATTCACCCAAAAACACTAGGAAAGGATAAACTCGTGTTCACTAAGCAATCCACAAAATACACTTCATGCGTACCAAAAGAACAATAGCGGTCGAGCTTCCTATTGTCACCAGAAAGAATTCAAATATCTGGGTAACCCCTCGCGAGGGACAGGATGTAGTGCGTGACATTCAAAATTTACAAGTAGATAAGTTAGAAGTTTTGGTTGATAACATGGGGTAGCTTTTTTGGTGTTTCGCCGAGTAGAACGACACATATTCGCAATGTCAAATTAATTCTGCAGCCAATATCATTTTTTAAGTTCTAAAACTGAAATAGCTGTCGAAATTAAAATTTGGGTCGACTCCGTGCAAAAGTATGAACAAAAGTCGGACAATCTTACTGGGATAACAATATTTCTTACTCTAATTATTTCGAATTTCACAATTTAATTATAAAAGGTCAGTTTACAGAATTTTAAAGACGCAAAATAGTGTTCAAAGGCTTAACATTAGACAGAATCCTGACATTGTTCCTTTTCTTATATTCATAATCTTGTAACACAGAAGTGACATGTTAACATAACATTTCAGATGTATTGTAGGTATGTAGTTCTAGTATTCTTAAAAGGGCTTTGATATGCAAATGTTTTAGTGGAAAGAAATAAGTGAAATACATCAAAGGATTATCAAAACAATTTCCGCTCCTCTCATCGCATTCCTAAAACACACGAACTCAGACCTACAAAAAGGAACATTTCTAGAATAGTGGGATGATAAGAAACACTTTTGTCTTTTCTCCAGTTCTACTTTTTTTTTATGTCTCGTGGAAAAGAAATCGATTTTTATTACATGCTGAGACAATGAAGTGTGTACGGGTACAGTGGTAGATTCTACAGTCTACGCGTCTATCTATCTCTCTACTTTATTGTTTTGCATAACACCATATGCTTCAGTTGAGAAGAAATGGAAAAAAATTGATTTCACACCCGATTTAAGCCACAGTTCTCTTGTCTAATACAATAAAGATGTAGTTGAGTCTGGAAGGGGTTTCACGTTGAGCGAATTTCTTTTTTTTTAAAGAAATATTTCTTCGCTTTCATTCCAAGGTTTTTATGAAGAATGGGGAAAACGTCTTTCTCCGAATGCGAATGCTGTTCTTTCCCTTTCTACTAATCTCTCGCATCAGCAAAGCCTCTCATTAGAAAAATGTGCTTAAATTAAATACAAAGAGTGTAATTTCAGTGCTTACATTTCTTGAATGTATTAAAGTTTCTATAGAAAGATCCGGTTATATCCAGAACAGTATTTCCATGTATATTTAGATGACGGTTTTGAAAGTTACACTCGAATTCTCTTCCGCATAGCGTAAATTCTTACTCCTGTAGGATCACAAAGACGACGTTGAGGAAATTCCACTTCAGTAATTAAAGAGTTGGAATAAACTTTTGAAAATAAACTGAGTCGTTGGGTCAAGGACAGTTTGAAATTCGGTTTAGAAGGAAAATTAAGAAAGTGATCATTTTAAGATATCTGGGAATGAAATCAGGAAACTGGTCGTAACTGTAATTTAGGAAACGTCGTGAAATGAGATAAAGGAATTTATCAAACTACGAAAAAAGGGACACTGTTGTACAAGTGCAAAGGGCAGTTAATATGACATGGGAATTTTGCCAAAAGAGTTTCTTATAACATATAACCTGTCCCATTTAATGAGACTCATCTCCTGGTTCTTCTGCCAAATTTCAGTCCCAATTTGAGTAAAGTGACGTCTTCTGGTTGCCGACACTTTCTTTCCTTCTTTCTTAAGTTTCTTCTTTTCTCCCCTCTTAAAAAGTGTTGCTTGAAATAAGCACATCCGCACCCAGCTGAACATCCTTCAGGTATTTCAGGAGTTGAATATTTTTCTTATTTCTTATTAGACATTAATGCTCGCACAGTACAACCGATATCTCATTTTTACCAGAACATATGGCATTATCTTGGAAGTGTATTCATTTCCTCTGACGGCTAATTGACGTTTACGCGGTTCATAAAATGTGTCAACTTCTGAAGCACACTGAGTTCAACGCCGTTTCCTTCAATATTTTAATGGCGACGAAGTTCTCAATCTCAAATCCCACTTCCCCTTGCAACCAGAAATAGGTATGTATATATTATTTTTTCCATAAAAATCTTGCAGTACTATTTGAAAACGAATGCATATCCTTAAAGTACACTTGGAACATTTCTGAAGGAATTCGAACTAGCCTGCATGACCAAATTCGCAATGTATGGAAAAAATGCAATTCAGCTGGTTTGCAGGTGAGATTGATTTGTTGTGTTGTGTTCTTGGCCTATTTTTCAAATGCCGTGTAAATTTAGGTTCCACCTTACACTAGTTCCAAGTGAGAGACATTTAGTAAGAAAATACTCACGAAATAGTGTGCAAATGACCGGTTTAAGGATATTTTTTTCCAAATGAATGGTTGCATGTCTCTCGGTCCGATTTGACGTTTTGTTAATGTAGTCCATGAATGAATGGACTGTCTAAAAGTCCTGCATTCACTTCACCTTTCTTTCCCTTTAATATACAGGGTGTTTCATAGCATTTCAAGTTACACTCTGCTTTTATAGCGTTTTATGTTTCGATACTAGTTGTGTGGAAGTAGATTAAATTTTTCTCCATCAGAGCCTTGACAAGGTAAAAAATTATGAACCACCGTCTAGACTCGGCTCGGCTCTTGTGATAAATGGAGGTCAGTTGAGTTGAAACACATATACACCTACTAAATAGTAATCAAGGAAGGAGTTTTGGAACTTTATATGTAAATGAGGACAAAATGTACCACCTGGTGTGATGAAACTACTTTAATATTAGTTTGTATTGTGAACTACTTAATCTTAGCCTTGATTTAAGGAGTTTGACAGTCGTACGAGTTCTTTCTTTCCCCCAGGAGCTTTCTCCATGGACGACTGACGACGACGACGACTTTTCTGTTTTTCTCTGGGTGCCAAGATAAGGCTGTCACTCTGAGTCCTCGAATGAGAATGAATGAACTCCATAGAGAAACTTAGAGAGAAAGAGAGAGAGAGAGTTCATTTTAACCATGATAAAGTCAAATCTTTATCTCACACTTTGACTATGTATGTATGTATAAATGTGAATTCCCAACCTTACTTGTTCCATCTACACTTGAGTAGTCAGAAGAACAATGCATGTGGAGGAAAATGAGTAGAGACTTCTATGCACGCATTAAAATTATTCATTCATTACTTTAAGTGTTTGTTTGCACGCATTATTAGTGCAGGATGTGATTTATTTTTCACGTGAATGTATTTATATCCATGGATGTTGTGGTGGTGTAGGTTTTTGGTCTATGCCATTAATAACTCCCACTTACATAAATTAACTTGCGAATATGTACATTAAACTCTAAACAAATGTAACGGTTTCTGGAGAAATGTGTAAAGGTTCACCTGAAATTAATGCACCGAAGTCGTTATTCGCACTAATTACAAAGACCCAAAAGAAAACATATTATTTGCTACTTTTAGTAAATTTAGCTGACAATTTTAAGGTGTTATTGTCAAGCGAGCTTGTCTTTTTATGATTTTATCAACTTTATCAACGAATTTATTCACTCAAGCATATCTAAAAAGTCCATTACGCAGGTGAAAACGTACGTGTTAAGTATGTCTGCAATAAAAAAGACGATTGACAAAAAAATATATATGGCTAATGTTAGGCAAACGCAAAATCCTCATGCTCCTGTGTGTTTGTTCCCTCCCCCTTTCGCACGGTGCAAATCGATTAACTTCAATTAGGTGTGGCTCTACGCGTTCTCTCATCGATTTGACATTTTTCTCTTGGCTGGAGGAAAACTCAGAAGCCTTTCCAGTTCCGGTTTACATATTCTTGATTTATTACTTCATACAACGTTCCGTTAGTACACACGGCCACTGCCACTGCTACTGCTACTGTGAGTAATACTAGAGTAGAAAGCTTGGAGAAAGCTGGAGAAAGCCTCCCGTGTTGGGCACACTCATTTTTCTCACTTTGCTGAGCTGAGCTCCGTGTTTGCATTCAGCTTTCACTTTTGAGACCCAAACCAGTCAGATTACTCTTACCGTGGGGGACCCTAGACTCCCTCCCTACCATCCTTCGTGTGCAAAAACAATTCTATCCACAAAATTAGAACGTTTCTAGTCACAACAATAATTAGTCAAAAACTAACAATGCGTCGCGCTGAGTTTGGAATTTTGATTCCGATTCTGCATGTAGGTATACGGAAATTCTAACAAGGATACCATTTTTAGTGCTATAATTTATGTAAAAGTAATTGTTATATCCACTCAGCTAATTATTGGCTACAGGAATTCTTTGTTTTTTAATCGGAATTAATTTCAACGAGGGTATTCGTTTCTAGACATGTAATTCTAGAGGCCTCAGCAGCCAAAATTGTTAATACGAGGTGTTTAATGACCCTGTACACTTGTAGGACCTGGACGAACGGTCAACGCCTGAATTTCACATTTCAAAATGGTACCTTGTAAATAGTATGCAGGTTTGGTTTGAGTTATTTGTACAAGTATACATTTGGCATGTAAGGTTTACTCGTTCAGGATTTACGACCACAACCCTTGACAATGTATTACGATTAAGGAGTGAAAAATTCTCGACGACACAATTATTCGACTTTTCACAGACGTTTGGGGCTAAAACAGGACTACAGATGTGAATGCAGTTGAAATATTTGGGTTGATTTTTTGCTTTCTGGAAGATTTAAGATTTCCAGCTATTTCTAGCCCCCCAATCTCGCAATGGTCATTACTAATGTGCTGCCTGTTCGAAAAATCCGACGATTAATTGTCCGTACCCTGAAGCGGGATAATAAATTTTTAGGGCAGCGAAATCCGCATTAGGTGTGGAATTTTGTTATTTTAAAAAAAGTTTGGTCTTATTTTTTGAGTATCCGCGTTCTTACCCTTACGATCGTAATAGGGTAAAGATCCGCTATGTGCGAGAGAGAGCAACGTGCGGTTGACTGTATAAGCATTTTACAATAATCTTCACATCATGTTATCAACGTCAAACGTTAGGATTTTTTTATTACAAAGTGATGAAAAATTGCGCCCAAGTGTCATTCACTTTTGAAGGAATAAGGAATGTGAATCTAATCTATCTGTTCTCTGTTGGTCCGTCCTCTTTTTTCTTCTCCTTGTTCACTCTGAAATACGAAGAGAGCGACATGAGGCATATTAGCAAATCCTACCCGCCCAGTTTACGTGAAAAACCGACAAAGCCCTACAATTCGATTCAAGTATAAAAAATGACTCATATCCAGTGTCTGTCTACCAAGGCGGTTTTAGCTAGATATTCTTGGTCCCTATGTCGTGGGCCTTAATCCAAATATTTCAAAATCTGTCATTCCTGTGTAAAGTCTATGTCGTCGTCCTCAACTAATTTTGCTCCGGTTGTTCTTGGAATTCTCAAAATTATATGGAGATTTTATGGAAACAACTTTCTTCAATAGAAATGGCATATAAAATCTCACGGGCCGGCCAAATTAGATATCCTTGTTATAATAAATACTACAACAATCGTTAATTTTAGAGAATATAGCTGGAAGTATCACAAGAACGGGTGCAATACCAGGTCGTCCTAGTCAAGTGGTCCCGAGTACAGGTTTTAGTCCAAGCACATTTTCGGTCAAGAAAATGAAATATAGCTCGTGACAGGACTACATTTTTTGGTTTAAGGCTTTATATAAAATCATTAGCTTTTAATTTTGACTCTCTTAAATTATAAAAGTGTGTCAAGAAGTTGACAATGAGAAAGATTTAAAAAGAGGAATGGGTTTGAAGTTTTGAGTTCTGAATAATAAGATGAAGAAAATTGTAATAAGGAATGTAGTTGAGTGGAGTGAGGTTTAAATATGTGCAGATTGGACTCTTGGGAGGCACGCAGAGCTCTTCGACTCACATCTTTGCTCCTGAACTCCTCTCTCTTCCCACTTTTCCATGGCCATGGTCTCTCATTTCTATTCCAAAAATATCCGTGTGAGTCGACAATAAATCATGAAAAATTGTCCGAGAAATGGTCCCTGTAGGGGTAGAAAAAGCCCGTTTCTCACAACTCGTGCCCGAGTTCCCCTCAAACCTCATCGAGACCATCTTGAAATCAAATTTATTGCATATTTTACACAAAAAGTCTATTTCAACTCTATTCTACCTCCCCACTCAAGTGTCTTTTAATACGTACTTTGAATGCACAGGTTTAGTTCGGAAGTCGAGAGTGGCGGTGGTGGCGGATGGTATGGAGTCCGGTGTAGGGAATAAAGTAGCCCATGGCTAGCCAAAGCCAAAACCAATGCGAAGTGAAAGCCTTTGAGATGACCTACACGCTTTCTTTAAGCCGTGATTAATCTCTTTAAACACGGCTCTTCAAAAATATTTTTTTTTCTACCTGAATGATATTGTCTCTAAGCCAAAGTGCAAAACCAATCCTGAAAATTTGATACGTTTGTGTGGTTTACCATATTACAGTCTAATTTCTACATATTGGCAGTCCTCTCGGGAAATTATATTGAGTTTCACTGCAATACTGCATTGTATTGAGCTTCCATTTATAGCACTCCTTATGTCCTACAATTTTCTTACTAATTTTGAAGTCTATTGGATTGTACTCAATCTTACTATTCACCAAAATTATATTTAACTGAAAACGAGTAAATACTAATGTTGCATTTACAAATGTTGGTTATTCAAAACGAGTTTAACCGAGTTTGTCGTCTAAAAAGGGCCACGTACAAGTACATTTTTAGTTCTCGGCTAAATACCACCTTAATGGTTCGTGTGTCTAATTACAATTCTGTATCTAGACAGTATTTAAGTCCTTCCTCTGAGGAATTTTAGATATTATTATTATTTCGGATTCAAATTTTTTTTTATTTCCTGGAATCCAGTTTCACAACAAAATAGCATTTGATTACAGAGTAAACATCGTTCAAACACTCCAACGAATAATTATTCCAATTGCACAAGTCGATACTTTGGGAATCCAATGGATTCAAAATGTCTTAATACTGTAACTTTTCTCCTACCAATTCTGAATGATTTCGTGAACCCCTGCAATCAAATATTAACACGATAGTTAATATGATGGGAGGAATAAACTAATAACTTCTTTCCAGATCTAAGTCAACTTGAGAATGATTGCTACGTTGTAGTCCATATAACAGGTAGAAAAAGCCACAAAAAATAAAAAATAGTTGATTGCAGAAAATTACTATATTTTGAAAGGACATGCTTCCTACGTACGTACGGTTCCTTTTTCTTTTGAAGGTGGCAATTTCTGACCAGGATGAAAATATCACCTTTAGTATGTTCGCCATGCGTTCAAGATGTTAGGATATGATATTTCTGACCTAAGCGTTAACTATTGACTCAGAACGGTGGCTGTTATTTCCAGGGTTATTTTTGTTGTCGTCGGATGAATAAGGTACTTGCCATTGGTCATTACTTTTGCCTGCAAAATCTACCTTGGGTTTTTAAATGATTTTGTTTCTTTGCAAGCTTGCTTTTTGCTTAAAGTAATTATTAGAATTTACAATCCAATGTGCAAAAGTTATGCGTCATCGAAATGGCAGATGCACCTGACGCTTTAAAAAATTAAAGTTAATTGCATATGTGCATCTTGTTGAAACCAAAGTATTGTAATAGTATAGTGTTTGCTGTCCCAGAAACTCCGAATGGTCTTGGGCTACAACTGGCCCTAAAGAAATAAACTGAGATTGACTGACTGACTGGTTATGAATTTAATAAAAAAAATTGTGAGTGTGACGAGTAGTGGACATTCCTACGTCGAATTCTGTTCGCTTCGGTCATCTCATCTCTGATTCCATTCCATCGCGTTGTAAAACCACAATGTATATGTGAAGATAAGAGTGCCATCAATCAAGACGGTTGGTCGGTCCGTCGGAGATACGATACGACGGACGGGACGGACGGACTTGGAACTTCCTTGTCTTCTTTTTCTTCTTCTACGGACGGACGGCCCGAGATGAGAGAAACTGACAAGGAGATGAGAACAAGTTCCTTTGGATTATTTCTGCTCTTCAAACAACCGCATCCCATACATCTTGTCTTGTGTATAAAAGGAACAGGGTCTTGTCTGTATCTAATAATATTTACACAAGATAAGGGTGGCACACACCCAAGTATCACGCTGAGCGCTCTGTTTGCCCTGAGATTTGCATTTGTAACAAGTAACTTCATTCTTCCTTTGAACTGTAGAACCTAAAAATCAAATTCCGGTTGAGAAGATTAACAAGGTATCCATTTCACGTGTAAATTTCATGTCCGGTAGTGGTGTCATATAGTAGCGAGTAACGAGTCAGAAAAAAAATTTGACCCCCCAAATATCTCAATTTTGTTTTGCTTATTGCAGCTATAAATCGATACTTCCGTGAACGTTTAGAATACTATAGCAATGCTCAAGAACTTTTGGAATTTCAGTCCATTCGGTTTTGACATTAAATGTGGTTTCCTTCTGCGATGAACAAATACTACAGATTGACTGATACGGTGCATGTTCTACTTCAAAATGTTGCACTTAATTTACAGTCACCACGTCAGCATGTGATTGTGGCAGGTCGATTTTTGGAATTACTTCCGCATCCTAGCGTCGTTCGAATTTTGCAAGGACAAGAAACCGACCACAAATTATCGATCATAAACTTTGCATTTTTTGGCTTTTTTAACGAATGTTTCTCACGACTCCTTACTTACGCGTTCTTTACGCAGATCTCTACTTGACCTTCTGGATGTTTCAAGGGTCAAAGCAAGGTCACCTGATGTCATGTACTTACAAATCTCTATAAATATGGGAATTGCGTATAGAAGTTTGATTGAACTTTTATGCCTTCTAGGGCAAACTACGGTTAAGGAATCATTACTTGAATTGATAAGAACTAAAGACAAATAGAACGTGTCACAAAATGTCCGGTACAGTTTGGCAAGTGTCTCCGTTATCACTTACACGAATTTATGATCTAGTCGACGCGCCGCGGAGTCCATCGAAAAATGCCCAAATCAATCTTAAAGAAGTGAGGAAGGTGTGAGGAGAATATGATTACAATTAAAACCACGTAGAGTAATTTTATCTTAAAGCCTTAAAGATATGCAAATTGTTTGCTGTAAGAGATGGACGTAAACATGTATGTTGTGTTTTTGTGTATGACAGGGTCAATTTACAATCAAGGAAACAAATGTGCAGTGCACGTTTTTAAAAATCCTTGTTTCACTCCCTTTTTCAACACTTTTTTCTCATAACAACACTTCAAACAAGATTTTCTTTCCATTAAAGGGTTGAATTTAAGAACCCACAACACGATTCTGTGACACTCCTACTACTGCACAACTACTCCTTCACTTTTGCCACTTACCACACCAGACGATATTTTTTTGCTAGTATGAAATAATGGAATGAACTTCATATCTACCAAATAATCTCATGGAAATTTTATCAAAGTCAATAACGCAGTGAGACTAAAACAAACAAAAACAGACTGTTGCACAGGAACGATGATGTGAATGCGATATTATACAAAGATACGATACACATAGCGTAGCGATACGATAGCCAACCGATTCAACTCCTGCTGACAGGTTAATTAATTTATGCCTCTCATTTCATACACTTTGGAGTGGACGACGAGCACAAGAGCTCACAGTTGTTAATTTACTTTAAAACACTAGAATTCGACCATGAAGCACGTGTAGATTACGTAAAGTGAGCACGAGCCAAGGACGGACGACACCCTGTTATGTTGGTACGGTACGACTAATGAATTAATTAAGGACACAAGAGTTACATTGACTTTCATTCTAATTTGAAATCGTAGAATTTCTTTTGCTTTGTCTGTAGTAACCGACAAGTGACATTCCAATGTTTTACTTTGAACTTCAGCTCTTGATTTGGATTAAGCAATTGAAATTATCCACCCAAAGGATGTCGTTGCTTAGAAAATGATATTATGTGCCATTTAATTTCTTGATGGAATAGTTTGGAGTGGTTGTGGTTAAAGTGTTTTAGAGATTTTCTTTAGATGCGAACTGTAAAAGAAAACTCAAGGAAAGTCAATTTATTGCAAATCCGTGTAACCTTTTGTGACACATGATCCGTCACTAATTAAAATTTTGAATCTTATTTGCATTAGCAGTAGGAATTATAGTTACGCAAGTGATGCCGGAATTTAATTACCAAGTTGTTTTTAAATTCAAGAGTAAATGATCTCTCACCTTTCACCCATGGTCTGAAGGACTACGTTGATTAATTTTTAGCACATCAAAGATACGTATAACAGCTGCACTGCTCTGATTCCAACGTGGGAGTTCTTCCACGTTATTTACTTACGAATTTTGCAAACATGATTTCAATTAAATAATGCGAATAAAATTCTGCACTTTTCTTGCTGAATTCTTCTTGTAGACAAGAATCCCATAATACATAACATTTAAACGGGAATTATTACCAGAAAGAAATAATTAAATGATAAACAACGTTTGTAGGTTTATTCAATTATAAGAGACACTAAGTGGTGTGTAATTACACCTTATTAATTCAGTTCTTTTGTTGCCCGACAAAGAAGTGAATTTACACTGTAATAAATTCGCACCTGAAGAGTCATGCTCTCACTCTCACCCTCTTTGAAGTAAAAGTTGTTGGAGGGAATTTAGCGTTGACGTTTCTCGTGAGAAAAATGCATCACATAGTGAAATTTAAATCTAACTATTTACATAGGAATTTTCTTATCAAATTAACAAATCGTATTTATTCCAACAAACGAAAACTAAAGTGTATTACAAGTTTACAAGGTGGTTCAAAATAGTCACAAAACTTCTAACCAAAGTTTCAATCACATTTTTCGGCGGCTTTCTTGTAAATTGAGTCAATATGATTCACCACCCTGTACTTCAAGATGATTTATCAGTGTGTGGCTTTTGTAAAAGCAAACTTCCCGACTAAGGAACAAGTATCTGTTTCAAATTATTTCCACATGTCAGAACTGTTTTACAATCTTACAAATGCAACTGAGCTTGTAAAACAAGTCACTCCATAAAAAAATGAGCTAAAAAATTACCCAGTCATTGTATTGTTGTATAGCAAACAGCTATCTGTATTTTTGTTCATTTTCCGCTGGGCGCTGCTGTCAGTTCTAAAATCTGACAATATTTTTTTTTCTACGGATGGCTCATCATCATCATCTCATCATCGTCCTCCTGTGGCGTAGTTTGCCCGATCTATTGTTACCGTCCGTCCGTCCATTGTCCATTTTGTCCATCATGAACGGCCGTCGCCGGGAAACTAGACAAGTTGAATCATATAAAGTCATTGTGGGTCTTGGAAAGCCGTGACGAGCCCACAATTCTTTATTCCATAAAAGAAACTCATGGCTATGAATATAAATTAATGGAGAAAATAAATTGAGTTCTGGACTGATTGGTTGCATTGGGCAAGACAGTCGTATAAAAGACCGGAACCCTAAATGTGTACGTGCATTTTTTACCCTATTTCCAAGGAACAGTATTTCAGACTCAAGCACACTAGACTAAAATCTTCAAGGAAAGGATTTTGAGTGTAAAACTTGAAATACGTCAACAAAATAGCATTCTAATATTACATGGACAATTTTACAACTGAATAAAATCCCTCATGTAAGTCCAGTGCTCCAATAATGTAAGCATTGTTCTAATTTATGTACAACTACATTTTCTTAAAAGCCGGTTTTAAGATCGGGCTGGCCTTAGACGGTCCAATTCAATTTTTTCTGTCTCACTGCACTGCTGGAACCCAACGCAAATGCAACTGGATTTTTCTTGGCCCATCCAGGTAATTCATGACCCAACGTTCGGACGTTTACTAATTGCACGATACACACTCAATTAGTGGCTTCATTTATAGTCATTATTTTCTGCACGTCGTCGGGAAATTGATTTATTGTCTAGTTCAAAAACCAGGGGAGGGAATGGCCGAGTGGCCAGAGCAAAGGGTTTAAATTACATTCAAATAAAAATAAGCAAGTTATGTTAATATAAAACTATGAATCTTTAAGACCCATCATTCCATCTGTAATAAACTCGTTCATCAAGTCATTCCCACGTTATATAGCATAATATGCACGTACGCTCGTACGCATATGGAAGTGGACTCAACGCTAAGGTTCTTTGCATGTGTACAGTTTATTAATTACTTGAAAGATAATCGTCTGTGTCACGTAATCGGGTGGTGGTGGTGGTGGGTTTATAGTTCATACTCACGTTGTTGTTGTCCAAGTGCACAAAAACAACAGAGCAATAGACAAAAGGGTTCGAGTGCCGCATATTATTATTATTATAATCTCTCTCTCTGCATACGTACACGCTCAGGATAATGATTATGACATGAGATCACATTCACTGGGGTGACAGTTCAATAATACCTAAGCAGAATTCATTATGTGAGGAATCAATCTTCGGTGAGTTGTAATTGGATGACAACATGGGTGGTTGTTGGCGAAATTATTCAGCCTCACGTACGTTAGGCCTGTAATATAACCTGGGAATATTTTTGAGTTACCAATGGCTTCATTCAATAAGCACTACGATGATCGAGAGGCCTTCAGAAGAGATTTTCGATTTTTTAAAAATATTTCAAGTTGGATTCTTATTCTTTTGGTTGACATTTGGAATACTCAGGAAAATTACGTCAAACCTGCCCCAAAAACCCGGCTATTACTCAAATGTATTTAATTGCATTGAGCAAGTCACCGTGGCCGCGTGATAGTGACTGGCCTTGTCTTAGGTCAGAAATAGTTCCCGAAAACTTCACGGGTAAACGTCCGTCAATAGTAGTGATTACCGTGCAATTGAGGATTAAATCCTTAGATTACTTCACATTTCCAGGGAAATATGTCAATTTCATAATGCATACATTTTTTATGAAGGATGCCGAGGAAAGCTAGGGTAAGGTGACTGCACCTGGCCAGGTTGAGAAATTGTTTCAATTATGTTTGACAATATATCGACAGTGGGCGTAATTATGGAATGAACGAATATATAAGAGCGATGTCTACCCACGCGCGTTGAGTTCGAGAATCCGAATGACATTCTGAATTAATTATTGGATTCCTGACCTTTGGTACTAATTAGTTCAGCCTGACGTCTGTCTGCTTTCTAAATCTGACCGAGAAAGTATATAAGACGACCCAGTTAATTCAAACTGTCCAGTTCGATTTTCTGTCTGGTGCTGACTCTTTCTTGCAATAATTCCCTCATAGGAACAAGCGTCCTTGTGGAGTTTCAACTGGGAATTTTTGGAAATACAATATAGAAATACCATAAACTTTTAAATATTCTGCATCTTTAACTAGATTGATTAAATTTTGGTGAGTACAAATTAGGAAAACTCCTTTCGTCTGATCAGGTTTCCTAGATATTGTACACATTTCCGAATTATAGATACGTTGCCTGTAACATATCGGAACCCTTAAATCCTCTAAAAGTCCAGTTTTCCACCCAGTTAGTTAAGTAACTAGTCTGACCACGTAGTCTTCTTAAACATTCTAACACGCCATGGGAAGCGTTGAGCCTTAGAATATTACTACTTCCACTTCTCTTTAGGGAATCAGTTTGAATTCAACATTCCAAGAGCTATTTCTACTAGGATTCCAGCCACTAGATGTGTATTATGTGTATGGGATTCTCTTCTTATGCTTTTGCGATTGCGATTGGGATTCGCGATTTGGATTCTTGCTTGCTTTGCTTGGTTTGAGCAGTGCTTTTGGGGTTCAGCGTTCAGCGTTGGTGGGTGGCCGGTCTGGGAAGGCGCAAAAAGAAACGAGTTTTGTTTTCACCGCACTCCTCGCGCTCAGTTCCCCTCCGACCCAGTAGCTATGTGGACGTGGACGTGGACGCACTCCTGACAACCTCCAGGTCACCCCAGTAGTAGTCGACGTCCCAGAGGACACTGCTTAAAAAAACTGAAAAAAAACTCTGATAAAAATATTAACCCGAAAATTCTAGCTAAAATTGTAAGGTTACCTCCACGCTCTTCCTCCACGACTGTAATAGTGTTCGAACTTGCCGAAATGAAATTGAAATTATTATTATAACTCTGAAAAATTAGTTGACTTGAGTCGTACGAAATACGAAAAGAAAAATCTGAAACTGATTTTTGAAAAAGTTCCTTAATTGTCACAATTCATTCAATTGTTTACACGAGGACTAATGGCGGAAACGACGCGACGCTCAGAATTGAAATCCCCCGCTATCCCTCAAGTTCATCAGGCCTAATTCTTTCAATGTCAACAAGACGGAGACGCACTTAATGAGTGCGTAGAGCTGAAGGAACAAAAAGTGCGTGTGTTTGTACAAAAGTATAGAAACTTAGAAATTTACATAAAATTGGAATTTCTAAATCACTGGAGAAAATAGTGGAAAAATTGACAAAGAGTTTAAACCACGGCCACGGAATCGTGGGAACTTCTAGATTTTTATGTGCGTTTATGTACGTGAGGACGATTTATGTACTTCGCGACAACATTAACAATTAATGACTTGAAAAATTTAACTTAAACTGAGTTTAATTGAAATTGGAATTTACTGCTACTACCTACCTTGAATATTTCCTTGCATTGAAAAATTTATTAGTTTCGTGAATGACACTGACATTTTTGTACGGTGGTGTGGTGGTGGACTTGGACTACCAATTATTATGAGAAAAGGTGAGCCTCCAAGGCATCTGGTGTTGCTGTTTGTTGTTATTGTTCCATAAGAAAAACGCTCTTGCTTTTACTACAACTTTACATACGTACACAACATTCATTGGACCGGAATTCAACGAGTACCCTAAGTCATCATGGGCTAAGATAATAAAGTAAAGTGACTGTAGTAAAAACTTAAAAACTGGTTCTGTCTGTTGAAAAACGAAGAAGTGATTACTCGGGCAGATTACTCAGACGAAAAAAAAATTGTTCTCGCGTTTTAAAGTCAAACTTCGTGTTCTTCTTATAAAAAAATTCTACACGTTATCTCCTGGATTAATCAACCCCGCACAGCATTCCATTAATTATTGAGTGGACAACAAATGCAAACAAAGAGGGGGAAAAACTAATACTAATGTAAACCAACTAAAGGGTTCACTTTCATGAAGCGGCTTCGGTCGGGCATCCATCCGCATCAAGATTTACATTTCATTAGATTATTATACTCAAGTTTTATGAAATTACTTAACATTAGGAATTATTTTTCCGAGTGATGATGCGACGAACAAATTTCTCTTCACTTTTAATCTAATCTCAAATGTACAGACTTGACTTGACTTATAAAATCCAAACTAGTTATTTATCATCATTTCCTCTGAGTCTCTACTTTGACTAATTAGCTTAGCGTCGCTCCTTGATAAAGTGTGAATGTCAAGTGAGTGTGAAAAACAATCAAGAATACGATGAATTTAAGTGGGAAAAAACATATGACGGACGGGATTATTTAGTGGCAGTGGTGTCTGGTGTGTGACCCTTTGGCTTTTGGCATCACAAAAGTCAAAAGTAAATACGCAAAGCGTAAGCGTACGTACGTCTGTCGGGCGATAATGACAGGACAATAACTCTCATTTTCAGTGCAGACACAGAGTTCTGTGCCCTCATCCATGCTATGGTGGAATTTACATATCATTAGCATCAATCGTGTCCTGTGAAAATACATAATCCTTGGGTGGTTAGGATTTAAGGGATTTTGTTCAAGTATAATGAATGAATAACACTTTTATTCAAAAAAAAGAAGCTGACGATGTGTGATTGCTGGCCCACCCAGCCATGACCCAAATAATCACAAGAGATCAAAAAGTATTGAGCCATTAGATCGTAATCATTCTGCGTACACCGTCATATCATACAAACCCTGGAGTATCAAATTTGAAATTTGCAATTCGCAAATAATTTGCAAGGGTTCTGCGGTTCAAGATAATTTGTTCCTGGTGAAGATTTATTAAGCGGATTGGAAAGAGGTGAGTGCATTTTACATGTTCATTACATGAGTAATTTTATGTTACGGTCTCTCTGATTTTACCAAGAAAATTGTTAGGCTTGCGTGCTATCGTACCTATGCATGTATGAGCAACACTTTTCTGACAAACATAGTCCTGTCGATATTCTGAAAATTGTGAGACGTACTGTATTATTTGAACAAGAACAATATTTCAGAATGTTGGAGAAAATAAAAAATAGTTCAAATTCTGAAGCACTCGTCCCATTCCGAGTTCCGAAACATAAATATGAACTCAAATCACC
>JAQGCB010000026.1:0-45866 GCA_034698835.1 Protaphorura tricampata
TATTCTTCACTTTCTTGTATACCCTTTCTTTGGTGTCCAGAGTCCACATGCTTTAAAATTGGCTTATCTCACTTGGGTTTAAGGGACGTCTCACCAGCTTGCCCAATTTTATTTTATAGAACTAGTTTCCTTGGATTCTTATTAATTAAGTGCATATCGGCCCAGATGTAGTGGGCATGGACCCAACCCAGATGTTTCTCTCGCATCGGTTTCAATTTCACCAATTATCATGCGGAATGTTTGTATTGTAAATTCTGATTCATTTCGATGATTGGATTTTTAGTAGTCCGGCCGAGTCTTTGCTTTGCAGTTTTGCTCAAATGTTAATTGCAACTCATAGCTCAATGTAGTAATACGACGCAGCGATGTTCAGAATTTGAGAATACTTTACTTGATTTAATAAAATATGTTTATGGGTTGTTAATTAATAACTACTCCTGCTACCACTTAATTACATAAATAATTCAGAAAACTTGACGTTTGAAAGTAATATTGATTATTAAGAAACCTTAATACGTCAGAGATGGAAAATTGACGTTTATGTATACCAGTGATATTATTTTGTAAAATAGGTTGAAATTATTTTGAGCGAAATTTTAAGATGCTACTGATGTTAATCTCACCATGTATATTGATAAAAACTACGAATATATTGCACTGACTTTCTCGGGCAAGTAGAAAGGTGAAAATACATATATTCCTAAGGTGTCAGACTGCTGTTAACATTTAACAGAATTCTGATCTGAATAATAATGAAAATGGTGTGAAGGCTTTAATGCGGACGTGATGATGTACGTTAAGATTGCCAGACCTTTCACAATATCAAAAATCTAAGTTGATTTCCCTCATTTCTATTTCAACCACGTTCGAACCCCTTGTCTCAAGTCATGTCGACACGTACAATTCAAACAAATTGTTAAACTACTCCATTTCTTTCATAAAATTGAATGGTTGATTTATTCAAATCTATTTCTACTTGATTACACTAATATGCGCAATTTGCTTCCTCAGTTCTGGGTACTTCTATAGAAATATATTTTCTACACTCTAAATATATTAAGAACTTTTCTTACATATTGCATTTCTGAACAAGGGTTAGATCCACCGAACAGACATGGTGTGTTTGTTACGTCAGAGGTATCTCCCTACAGGAGATTTAACCTCATCCGCAGAACAAATATTTCAAAAGCAACCATTTCTCTTCAAATGTATTTTGTACTGCAAAGAATGCATTTTTTTTTGTAGAATTGCAGCTTTTCTTGGACTATGAAGAGGGCAATGACTGACGATTCCAATCTAATTTACTACATGCGGCCATACATTAATAGGGTCTTGGTTTCATTCTTAAAAATATGGAACTGGAGACTGTTCAGTGAATAGATCTAGTCAATAATGCCAGGTTGAAACATAAACTTACAAATGATTACATTTTTGCAGCGGCGGCTTTTGTTTGGGATTGTGAAGATTCATTTTATTTCGTTGAAACCTTAAAAATTTATTTTATGTATTTGTTTGAAACCTTGTCTCATTCTTGTGTGTATAATCGATCCGAGTACAACTGCAAATTTCAACTTATTAGCACAGGACAGACAAGAGTGACAGACGCGGAGTTGTGCAATTACAATCAAATAAGAATTTATTATTTCTTTGTCGAGGCAGATGGTCCGGGAGAAGCAGGTTCTCTTTCACTAAATTTTTTATCCAATCGTGTACTTAATTGATATGATCTTTTTATTCAAGAAGCCAACTGTGATGCCAAAACACTCTTTGCTCTGAGTATATTGTCATGCTTTTAACCCTGTACTCCACAGTTTTATCGATTGATTCTAACTTACAATAGTAAGACTGGGTGCCCGCAAATAATTAACGTTTCAGCACTATATGTAACAAATTCGGAAGGTAGACACTGCCTGGTTCTTCGTGTAACTAAAATTCATATACCTAAAATATTCCAAATTAACATTATTCCGATTATATACCGGTCTTAATTCTGGAATTAATTAATTCCATTCCAATTAAAGGTTTACCGTAGGCGATTGAAATTTTATTTTGGCAAATGTAGTAAATCGTATGTCTCTTCACTTACGTATGCAAATATTTCTACTCATCAATAATATGTAGTTTCAAGAAACCGTTACATATTGTGAGCACACTTATTGTTATCGCTTGTTTAAACGCACAAAGTATCTTGTCTAATCAGGCAAGTTCAATTAATTACTCCACTGACCACTTCTTGTTTGCACATTTATTTGCTTGTGGTCTGTTCTGTGAATCTCCTATCTGTTTCTTCCTTGGATTCCTCCGGAGAGGATTTGAATAAAAATCGTGCGCATCACAGATGTTGCAATTTAATTTACTTTTGCATTCGACAACTGTACCACTATTCTCTTGCCTCTTAAATTCATAGCTAACACTAACACGCAATGAAGAATGAAAAGAAATGAATTATTCACTTATGAGTAAAAAGAGGTTTCAAGCACACGACAATTTTCGTCTCTATATTGCACTCCAATTTATTACCCTTTCCATCACTTGAAGAAGCTTGTCAAGCAGGAATCGTTAATACCAGTAGTCTAATTAGAGTTACCCGGCCGGTTTCCCATCAATGAATCGTATGACTATCTATGGGGTTCAAACCCTGTGTACCTGAAACTACCTTAATATTCAAAATGTTATTTGAATCGGAAATTAATTTATCTTCACGATTGTCAAATTCTCATTTTCATCGTTAAGAAATTATTTCACGGATGTCTTGGCATTATTCCAGTATAGTGGCCTGTCGCTAAACAATTTTGTAGATCAAGAATATCAAAGACCTCTGGATATTTCTGTACCTATTGAGACATTTTACCCTTAATTGTTATGGACTAAATTCAACTTTTATTATTGTATGTCTAAAACTTTACTGATAAAATCCTTGAACGAAATTAAATATTGTCATTCTGTTAAAACAAGTAAACTGAAAGAGGTTGAAATAGTGCCCCGAAAGTATTCCCCCATGGACGCCACTGATTAAGGGAACTTGTCTGGGAAAAGAACCCGAGTTGAAGTTTGCATATTTATGACGAGTACCTAAGGAAGGACCGCCGATCGCATTAATTGCATAACCTGTATCATTCGAGCAAAAACCTGCCTTATGAGAATACACAATAATAAGAATACTTTTTACTACGTCTACATTAGCTTTCAATGCCAGATTACGAGGACCACTTTGAGACAAAGATCCTTCCGGTGTGATGCTGCGGTTCCTAACCGATTTCCTTTATTATTCCATTCCAATGCACATTTTTTATGATTCGATGGAATGTCACCGCTGAGTTGCAAATGCAGTTTTATTGTTCTAATCAAGAGTCAGGTACAAGGTACAACAGGTAGCGAAGCACAACGCAGTGCTGCATATGAATGACATTGATAAAAGGAAAGAATTCTTAAATATTAAATTGAATTTTTGTCTTTACTTCCCTCATTTCTACACTACAACTGTGAGTTCCAGTTTTTATCCGATTATTCCTCTGAGCCTGGTTTTTGGTTTATTATTCTGCATTCCGTGTGGAAGATAACAATAGAAGAGGACACCGCGTCACAATCACAGTCAGCAGTGACGAAACTGCACAGATGGAATGCTGCAGTGCAGTGGAGTGTTATTATCTATGCAGTTTCGTTAAATTCGGTGGAAGTTGCTGTGCCGTGTCAGGAAGGCAATGTAAAAGAGTGAACAAGAGTGCTTCGGAGTAATAAAAATAATAGGTTCACTTCAGTTTTATTAACTCTTGATTGTTGATTGTAATTCTCATACAATGTAAGAAGTGTGTAGGCAAAGCGAAAGCGAACCAGTTGAGAGCATTAGAGTTTTATTTGATTCCAAGCTCCTGTTCATCTCATAAAAATGGACTCTGCGAACTTGGGCGAGTATTCTTTTTTGTACGACTACTCTATCTCGAAGACAAAGCATTGTTAAAATTAAAAACAATCCGGTGTTTGTGTCGCAGAGAACATTCCAAATTAGACAAGAGGTCAACTGTATATAAAATGTGTTCAACTAATAAATACAAAAAAGGAGATCCGTGGGAAATTCTTTAGTTCTTCTGCATTGAGCATTGAACTTTGGGATATCAAAAATATAAGATATAAAATATTTTGATTTTGCAAAATTGCATCCGTGGTTTCAACTTTAGTTGTCCGACTCTCGGACTTTACTTAAATTCCTTTTATTTATCAATTCTGAAGGGCAACTTTATTGCAACATGAGAAAATCTGAGGTCCCGTTTTTTGGGACCCTTCAAGAAACATAGTAAAAAAAGCACGACCTGTACCATAATCATATGTCTGTCAGAAGAGTCACACAATTCTCAAGCCTGGTTTGGACAAATTCCATGTCAGTGATTCGATTGATTTGTGTTGTGGTTAATTTTTAATGGGCCCAGTTTTAAGTCCAATTAATTCGACCCAGGTGACAATATTACCAAATATGGGTTTAAATCACGCTGTGACACTAATTTATCGCGTTATGATTAATAAATTAGGTGTTTCCTATAACCACAGGTCGTGAGTATTAGTTCATTCATTTTGCAAATGTCGTATCTTCTCTCATCACATTGCGATTAAATCATATCTTGAATGGGAACTCCACCCAACCTGAACTGATAAGCCGGCCGATGTTAAACGCAGTAAACTGGCGAACAAGTTTATGAATATTCATTAAGGTATAAGTGCATCATTAAATGTGAACATAAAATTAATGAAATCATACGTCAATATAAAACGAAGGTGTGAGACAATTCAAAATCCAGGGATTTTAAAAGCGCTCACCATAAACACATAATTCCAATTAAGCAGATTCTAATTCATAATAAAGGAAACTGTCTAAACATTTTTCCATGCACCGAATCCGAAAAAAATCTAACCTCATGAAATATGTTATATAAAAATTGATGAGAAATTATTAGATAAACCTGGAAATTCTCATAAGTAGAATAAACCGTATATATGTTTACCTGCTTGCCAAGGCTGCAGCACCCCTTCATTTTATTAATCCCCTTGGGATTTTCTTCCATTTGATTTGAACATGTAATTGTTTTTAAACCTTTGGTCGTTCTCACTTATTAGTGGTCAAGACAAGTTGGTTTGCAATAAGAGGAGGAATATGTTTGCGAAATTCTCCGTCATCACGCCATAAATATCCCAGGGCCGGAATTCCCTTCGACGTCAAATCCTTGAGGCTTAAGGATGAGTATTAATAATTAAAGTACGTAAAAGATAATTGCACCCTCTGAGACTGTCATTTAACTTAGAAGACAAAATGCCTTAGTTCTTAATTTGAATACTTAATTAAAATCCTGTTTTCACACCACCATATAAAATAGAGTATAGACTTGTGTTAATTTCTTGTCGAAGATAATTACTTGATTCACTTCCGTTTCTACGTTTTCAATGAGCGTTATTCAAAAGTGGCTACATTTACGTAACATTATTTACGCAAATGCATAAATTAAGTTAAATTGACGGAAGAGGTACGCGAGAGAGAAGAACCTAGTTTTCCTGGGAATGTTTTCATAGAAGTCTTACTACGAGTAGACAGATTTTAAACAGCAGGAAACGTGCGAGCAATTAAAGAGTCTGTAAAATTTCAGCATCAAGCAACAGTAGCACTTAAAATTTCAAGGTCAAACCTTTGTAAAAAGTCTTAAGTCTTATAAGACATCTAATTTCCCACTAACAAGTTATGAATCATTTTGAGACAAAAAGAGGTCTTGTGTAAGATAAACCTTGTAACCCTTTACCTTCTTCTTACTCGTTGATGAAGATCACATTTAGATAAATCCGTGGACGACCGACCCACAATTCTTTTACGTCGGCCAGAGTCCAGATCCTTATCTATATAGTTTTTGGTGACAACTCATAAAGTTTCTTTTAAAAGCTAAGTCTTATACTTTACCGGAAATATTCGTTTATACTTACTGAACTGACTTAATGGAACCGTTAAAAACTCCTATTATAACTCACACAATCCTCGGATCCAACATTTTCCGTTCATGTTCTACTACGAAGTGCACTACGCAATTTAATGAATTCATTCTGTGAACTTAGCCGTGACAAGGAAAACGGACACTATAAACAATATTTGGTCTTGCCGGAAAAGTTTAACGATGCGATGTAATGGACGGCTGTCAAAATACAATAAGTTATTTTAATCTTGTCCTGGGTGTGTGGTCTTTTTTCTAAAAATCCAAAAATTAAGAATATAATATTAAATAACAAGCACGACCGACCCGCACTCAAGTCAAACGGCACAGATTATCAATAAAATACTTCACACAGTTTTAATTATAACGTATTACTAGTGGATAATTTAGACTTACCAAAATTATTGCCTTAGTTCTGACCTATCAAATTATCTAAACATTTCTAGACTGACTTCAAATCAATTGAATTGGTCTCACAAATATTTATTAGTGAAATAAATATATTTGTCCAAAATAATTTGGCTTTATAATTTTTTGTTCAGTTCGTCCGAATGGAAAATTGAACGAGGAGAATTAAAACGATCATATATCAGTTTAGAATATTTTAGTCAACAAGAGAAAACGTTAGCTCTTCGTAAATAGGTAAATTAATTGCATTTCATTGCTCATTGCGATGACAAGAACGCCTGGTTGAATTTTAAATAAATGATTATTATTATATATATTATATAAAAAAGATCAGATATATTAGATAAATAATTATTTTAGCCAATTGAATAGTTTTATGACAGGTCTCTTTTTAGCTGTAGTCTGACTTGATAATATATAATTCAACGAAATGGGTCCAGTCCGGGTAGTCCAGAAAGTAATCTTGTGCAAATTATGCAACTTGTGTGCTGTGAGTGTCGACCTGATTTCACGATGCCACCCGTTGCTAATTTATAGTCTCTCAAGAAAAATCACGGTCAAAATAATCTAATATTTAGAAAATCGGGTAAGCAAACCCTGTTCTACAAAAATGTAGTCAATCAGACTCACAATGACAAAAAAAGTTTTGTTGACGTGTCGACATGTGTACAGTCCAGGCATGCAAGTGACAGTTTGCCTAAGGTCAACCAGTCAAAACATTGGACGCACATGTTTCTACGAGATATGCCACACACGTCTAGCATTGAATTATGTGTCTGAAGAAATTAATCTTCAATACATTCTAAGCATACCAAACCATGTCTGCTCAATTTCCAAAGAAAGTCAGTGCTAGAAAATCTATGCGTATTTATTAAAGTTTTATTATTTATACACATATAATTGGTGACTACGCTGTAATAGGCAGCCCATGGATATTTCGTTAGAGTGAGGGTTCATTCCCTCGGACAAACAACGTTGTAACAAGTTGGATTGTGTTGTCGAAGTTTGAAAATACAATATACTAGTATAGATAGTTATCATATAATTTGAGTATTTTCTTTTTATACTCTAAAAGTTCAGCATTTCAGAAAAAAGCTCTACTTTCCTTAATTTTAGAAGGACATGGAAATTGAAACTGTATCTACAAATGCAGTCTTTGCTTAGCCGGATGGATCGAGGATATGTACACCTTTAGGATTAATTAATTTTATCATCAGGTCACCGCTATATGTTATTATTGAATCAGAGACAAAGGAGACGCGTGAATATAAAAATTATGTATTAGGTAGGTAACAATTTGTATGTACGTGGAACACACCAATAGTTGGACTAGATTCATGTGCTCTAGCAAATAGGAGGAAAGAGTGGCCATTAAAATAGTGTAGTAGTAGCTCCAGCTCCAAAGATCGTCATTCTGTGGCTATTCTTCTCATTTCTCTTGTACAAAATAACGCCAGCCAGCCAAAACTAAGCCAAATCGCGCCGGCGTTTCCCAAACCGCGTCTTCTCTTCTTCAACCGTGCAAAATCTCTCCCTTTCCTCAAAGTATTCTTCCCGTAAATGGTAGAGGGTCGTTTGTTCGGGCACTGCATGTAAAAAATAGGATTAGTTTCCTTATGGGCGGAGTGGATCCCATGGTAGTGAATGCTCCACCCTTCACTCCACCCATCACTCCACCCTCCCTTCACAATCTTAAAAAAAACACTATCAATCATATCCCAACATTAAAATCCTTACTCTTTTTCTACTACTTCACCCAGTTGAACCGAGTTGGCGCTCAGGTGTGCTCAGGTGAGTTAAGGAAAAAATGAGGTACGAGAACGAGAGTGAATTTACACAATCAGCATAAGCTCACCTGGTTAGGTACGCGTACACGGTTTGGACTTGGAAGGGACAAACACACATGGTAGTTAGCCTGTTCAGTTGTTGGTTGGACTTGAGTCCGAGCGAACAGAAAGAATCAACTCACTCTTACTCTCAACAACAATACAATACAATACAATACAAGGATTAACATAACAAGGCAATCATCATCCTACACCAAAGTAGTATCTAATCCGATTTGGGTAAAATCAATCCAAACGTAAATACAAAAGATAAGAGCTCTTCGAACCTGAACACTATTCCAAAATTCCACTAAAAACTGATTTCCGGTCAGATGTCGTTTTGGTAAGTCATAAATGAATGAGTAGAGTACCACGTATTGCTGCACTGATCGGTTGTGCCCTTAGCCTTTCTTTAACGTCTGCATAAGAAAGCAAGGTGAAAGTGTCCTGGAATGACTGACTTTCTCCAGACAGACAGGCAGGCAGATCTGACATTCATTGAGTTGAAATCTGACGGATTTGTTTGAACTTTGTAACTCTTGCATTTGCGAAAAAGAATTGGTACATACACTATACAGTGAAACAATAAAAGAAGAAATAGAATCAAGATCAGTGAAGTGAGACTAAGCCAAGTTCAAAAGCCGGTTTAGAAAGATTTGGGAGAGACAATATTAAATATATAAAAAAAAACGTAATGTGATAAAAACTCTTGATTACAATTACTGCACTGCGTACGTGTATGTTCTGAGTCTGAGTTCATGTATGCCCAAGATCCACATCGGATTATTCGTAATCTCATCTTTCTTTTCAAGTAAAAAGGCTTTATTTATTTTATCTAAACTTTTAATCAGACCCAGGCCCATAGGACTTGCCTTTGGTTTTGGGTGCAAAGAGATGTTTAGATCCATTGTTATTTGTGTACTCGTACAACGACAACGACAGCATCTTCATCCAACACTACTGGTAAATGTGAGAAATTAAAACAAAAGCTGACTCGTTCGTACGTACTCGACAAAAATTTGATAAAAAAAGAAACTAAACGAGATTCTTGAGTCAGAAGCTGGAGAGGACAATACACAGTGTACTCATTTGGTAACTAAAAACTTTAAAACTCTTTGGTGACGAAGAGACGAGATAAGAATTAAGAGCTGAGCATCAGTGACTGGCTACACAATTGCATGCATTAAAATCTAAAAGACGGGAATAAATAAGTGAAGTGCGGATTGTTCATCTTGACAATTATCTTAGGACTACCCCGTATAGTAGAGCCAGCCTTGGACGTTGCAAGCCACTGCTACAATAATATTAATTAGAGATTTCAAGTTAAGAAATCTTTGCTGAGTTGAAGAGATTTTTTGGATTTTGTACGGCAGACCCAATGCTAAATGTGAGTATGAATCAACTCGGGACTGTCTATGCAACCAAACGGCGGAGAAGAAATGGGAAAAGGTGAGTACAGTCAGTACAGATGACAATTTTCATTTAAAGCTACAGTATAATACAAAACAATGGTTAGTTTTGATACACCATGTATATTAACATCTATTAAATGACATCACCTCCAACGTATTGAAAAACATTTTTCTTTACCAAGAACTCCATTTATAGAAGAAAAAATACAGTGCAGAAAAACTTATTTAAAGGATCTCTCCCGCTGTCTGCCAATAACGTAGAACCCTCACCAAAGCGAAGCGATAATGGTGTACCGCTATGCTACAGCGTACGAACTTTAATATTCCTTATCTTTATCTCATTTTGAGCGTAATCTTTTGCCTAGCTAAAGTCATAATTTCATTAAGCCGATGAACTAATTAACAAGACTCGTATCAAGTACAAGTATAAGTATACGTAACCTCATCACCGCAACCTTAATGCTAAACTTGAGAAAATCTTGTCACTTGTATCATCGTATCCGACGTGAGGCAGGACAGAATGACAGGAGCAGAAATCACATTGCTGTTATGAAGTTCTTATTATTTTAATGAGCTTTAGTGATGTAATATAATTCCTGAATGCTCTACTACTAGTTCCACAGAGTTACTCAGCTAAACTTTAAATCACTCAAGATTAATTTATCTCATCTGCTGAGCAGAATGTTGAAACTTGTTTGCTTGTTAAGCATAGCCGTAGTAAGTTATCTGGTAATGGTTTAATTAATTTGTAACAGACATGTTAGAATACTCAGATGGGGTCAAGTACTTAGACAAAACACAATATGAAGCGTATAACATATGCGGGATTGATTTAGAATGCGATATGCGATTTAGAATTCGGACAGATTTTCCAAAATGTGTTAGTGAGAATTCAATATTAGTAAATATACTTTATAAGGGGTCATTTCAAATGTTTCACGCGATGCCATGGATTTTGATACCGCAGCACGATAAGGTAAAGTGCATGTTAGTCAAAAATACTCGGCAGGTTAAGGCCAAGGTTATTAGAAAGTGTCAGGCTCTTAGCGGAATTTTTCCCTAATACACTTTAATATCATTTAGAAATTCAGTAGTGTTAATTGTATTTCAAGGAGAGTATTTCTGGAAATAAAGTAGTATTGTCACAGTTTATTTGTACACACTAAACAAGGTGCTCATTAAGTTTGTACTCATTTAATCTCTCTTCCCCTTTCAAACCGTGAATTAAAGGCTAGACATTTACAGAAGACCGTTGTCCTTATAAATTAGATATCAGGTATTGTCTCTCAAAGGTATTCATTGGGGTTATAAGGTAGCAGCATCGTCTTGTTTTTAATTTACTATTCCATGAAATATTTATCAAGTTCCATTCCAAGCCTCCAACTTATCGATTCTACTTTCTCTCGGTGAGTGAGAAAAAAAAATAGGGGGTAGGAAAGTAGCCATTAGTTCTAACCATGTTCTTCACTCGTGTCTAGTCTACACTGTGTATCTCGTTGTTCTAACCAATTTGAATATATTTCTTCCACGCCCAGTCAGAAAATTCTAACTCTTCCTGCTTCGCCAAATTTTATGAAGTTGCTCGGCCAAGACCAGGCAAAAATGATATGTTATTCCAACCTCGACTGTCCAACCCTCACCCCTGAGCAACTCTGTTTTGATTGAATTATTAAGAGTTTTTTCATTAGTATACTTGTACAACTCACCGGCATTTCTAAAAAATTGAAGTACATCGAAATCCAATAAACAACTGCTTCGAGGTAGGAAAACATGTAATTGAACTTTTGTTTCATCCAATGACTTTAAAACCAGTCCCCGATTATTGGAGTCAAGTGCAATGATAGTACCAGTACATCGATCCGTAGAATTTGAAGTTTTGCGAAACCAACTTGAGTTATTAAAATGTTAATTCATTTAAAGCCCTCATTTTTCATACATTTATCGTTCAAATCTTTGGAAATTCCCCGCTTATATGTATAGTCAAATAGTCCAATACGACTAACTACTATTAAATATGGAGAAAGTTAAATCATTCAGGAGGGAAGGAAAACTCATGAAATACTTTAACCACTGGTGTCACCGATTGCTATTATAGCAGAATTCAGGAATAGACCCAAATAGATATCCTGATTAAAAATGTAATATTTATGATATACATACTCTACACATATTTTTTCCCTAAATAATTAAACAAATGTGTGCAGAGAGGAAGATCAAAGATAATTTGAGTAGACTGTATTTTTCATATGGTCGCGGAAGCAAATTTTGTAAAAGTTTTATGATTTTTAAGTGCTTACGGTATGTGAGTATGTCTCAGGTTGTTACAAAAGTTCGCCAAATACAATTTGAGTGTATAATTCTAAGGCATACAATTGATATTACTACAAATGAATGAGTTTCTGATCATAAGGTGGTTCAAAAGTTTTGCTTTTACTTGCTTGCCTCCCTCAACTCATTGACTGTTGTGGATGAGCCTTGGTTTGGTTTGGATTGCATGATCAAGTCTATGGATTTTTGTGATAGAATAACAATAACATTTAAACTGGTCACAACATTTAAGGTGGCATGCATGGAAGTAAAATGCATTGGAGAAAAAGGGGATTCCTCATTGAACTTGTCTTGATGAACAGCTAGCACGTCAACTCAAGTAAAAGCCACACGAATTATTTGCGTGTCTAACTCAAACTATGTACGGAAGTACTACTACGGACTACTACTACATACATGATCATGAACTATTTTCAGTTTTCAACAGTTTACCTTCAACTTCTTTATTCCTTACGACCTTGCAAGGTCTTCAAAAAAAAACCTTCTTTTCGTGTTTGCCCCACTAACTATCGTCCGGTCCATGGAGTTCACTGTTCAGTTCAATTCAGTCATGACATGCCTTCCTGCCCTTAATGCCCACCTAAGAAATCTCTTCATTCATTCATCAAAACAACTTGTGCGTGCGACGCAAGTCAGAGAAAAGGTGTTTTAAAACATTAAACTTTAAGTCACGCGGTCTCGGCCTTTTCCTCAAATAAACCAACATGTTTAGGAATGGGGAGTCGATTATGTTTCGAAAAGGTCAGTGGCACTCATTCCGACATTAGCAAAGTAGAAAGGTTGAGTCCAATCGTCTTTTTATTTAAACATTTCGATTTTAACTCCCCAGGAGAAATGTGTCCGAGCTTAAAGTAGTCTACAGAAAGAATCCTGGTGCGCGACACACTGGATTTTCTCATAAACTTTTATTGCAGTTCCGCAACGTGGATTTCAATCAATTTTAAAAACTAATGCTCCAGCAAAACAAAACCCAAAGGAACCGATGAAACAAATGATAAATTTACACTACACGAATACATGTATCCAGAATGTAAACTACGAAAGAATTTAAAAGAAGTCGGACTCCCCAATTATTTCTCACCTCTCTGACATTCATGATCCAGTCAGATGAAACAAGTTTTGCATGAAAAATAAATTTTGAGGGAGGATGTGGAAAACCTCCTGTATTTTACTCGTTCTAGTATGACAGAAGAATGTAAAGAAAAATTAGAGTTGAATTAGAAGTGATGGAGAGGACATTTGGTGTCGTCAAGTTGTATAAAAACAATAGGAGTGAAGTGAAGGTAATAATAATCATGAAGAAAAGGGAAATGACTCCATAGAGATTCTTTGAAGGTTCCACAGAGTCGGAAATGCCAAGTAAAGCACCAGGAATGTCTTAACCTTCCCATACTACCTTTTTGAACTTCATTGCATGAAAAACCCATAACTTGAAACAGCCAGAGCTCCAAGTTAGTTTTTATGAAGTCGTACGGTTCAAAAAATCTACAATTCTAATTTAAAATATTATAAACTTTATGTTATGCATGTAGTGAGTTACGCGCATTTGTTTCACGTTACATCCTATGAACTCAATCACAACGGGTGTTATTACGAGGCTCCATGAGAAGGTACAAGGCAGGGATATAATGTACATATTTAAACAATACTTGTCCACTTATTATTTCCACCTCTTCTTTTCCAAGTTTGTTATTTCACTCCGAGTCTGACATAATGGGAAGTAAATACTAAACACCACGACAGCACCGTGCGGTGAGAACCGTCTGTCACATGTGGAATAATCAGAATACATTAGCTTTGAATTTAGAATTATGACTATTCCTTTCATACAAACATTTTCAATAATTTTCTAATGTTTTTTCAGAAAAAGTCTTGTTTATATTTTTATTTTAATCTCTGCCGTTAAAATTTTTACACATAATCAGAATAATCTCCAGCTTAAAAATAAAGTCAAGAATATTAAAACACATAAATCGCAATTAATCACATAAATGCTGGTAGTTTCATAGTTAGGTTTGTTTCGAGTTACCATCTATATTATTAAATACCAGCGCGATTGACGTCTGTGAGAAATTATGTCAGTCAGTCAGTGAATTGTTGGTGTCGTAATAACATTAGTGGGAATTGAATCAACTATTAGTGTACATAAATACATTACAGGTTGAAGTAGCTCAGGTTAGTAAAAAAACAACCTTTCACACAAACCAGAAAAAAAAATATTGAAGCGTTAACGTTTGTACAGGTTTTCATTTATTCGACTTAATTGTTGGGTTAATCATATGGATCTGGACGTCTTTGAAGGTTTCAAGCTGCTGCTGGAACCAGTTCGTGTCAAATTTTAGCGTATCACTTTCCTTGTATATGGGAATTTGGAACACGTTCCACAACATTTAATTGGATTATTTCGCATACAATTGCGCATTCGGTTCCTAATTCTAATCTTGTGACCTTTCCTATATTTTTAAAAAAATAAACGTTACTGACATTGACTGCACGGGTAAATAATATTGGACTTTTAGACAGGGTAGCACTGGTAAAGAAAACACATAGCATAACAGAAAAAGGCATGTTCTAAGCAGCTACCATGATATAACCGAGTCTGCCCTCTTTAATTCTGCGTTGAATTGGTTGACACTTGAATAAAGCAAAATCTGGACCTAAATCTAAATTGATTGGGTACACATCGTAGCAAAGCCGCAAGACCAGCTTTTGCACTACTATGAAACTAAGTACTCCTTTTTTCGATATTTAACTTATAGCTCTATAAGTAGGTTCATTATTTCGGTTTCGGCCATTCAAAATAGCCTTAGATTAGAATGCAAACATGGGGTCTACTGAGTTTGATACTAGGTTCTTCCTTATCTATCCAAGAACATAAATTGAAGAAACAGAAGTTTATTGATTGGATTAGCATAAGCGTATGTGGATGCATGCGTTCCGCATTATTGCCACCCGGTATAAGTACTGTTCCTAACTAAGAATATCTAACAATAAGAATTTGGAGCGCTGATGGCACCTAACCCAACTTTATTGCCAATAATGAAGTCGGAAGGGTTCAAAGAAAATATTGAAACATATGTAGCCCTACCCTTGACTGCCTAAGTAGTTATTTTGGAATCTTCACTACACTTACACTACACTGGTTTATTTCTTTCAAAGGGATAATGTGCCATAAAAGCGAAATAAAGAAGCCCCAATTATACGACGAAACCCTTTCTGTTTGGATCTTAATTGTGTCTACCTTGGGATCAGGTAGATTCGGGCCCGAAACTCTTTATAGTATACTCATAGTAGTACGTACATTTGTTAGTTATTCTTTTTGGAAATCACTGAAAATATTAAGTGCGCTTTGCGTTCGTAACTATTTCAAAGTGAATTAACTATACAATTTGAAATGTTGAAAATATGTTGTATCCGTATCTTGCTGATTTTTACGTAATTGAATATTTTCGCAATTCCACGTTACGCTTTTAGGAATATAATGTACAATTAATAAAATTTTGACGCCAGAAATCTAAGGTTAGCTCTAAATTAGTCCGAAGTCAACCCGGTTTAGGTCAGAACGCCCAGCCCAGAATCTGTCTGTATTATATCACCCGCACCCTAACGGTTACCATCATCAATGCTGAAAGACGGATATTTAAAATTATAAAGTACTATATGAAAGGTTAGTAATACATTTACCATTTACCCAGAACTGAATGTATGGTAGTCGTATCGGTACCGTACAATGCACCCGTATGAACTACCAGTATGAGCATAGACAACGACATAGCTACTAATTACCATTCATTTCTACCGACACCCGTCAGTCACTTTGATTTGGTTTCCCATTCTCAGGTGTTTCTGCGAAATTATGAGTCTACGTACAGACCCGTCACGGCCGGACCTTGTCTCAGACTTGTACAGAAATTCATTGTATCCGTGAATAACGTGTAATGTCTAATGCCCAGGTTTTAAACTAACGGATAGTGTATCGTTTGGTTATACTGAACTGTGTACCCTAACATTTTCTGTGAAAGTCGGGCACTACTGCTTGTGGACTGGATGGTTCATTAACTTTTATTTAATCTTGACTAATGCTGTGGAACGGCGGGTCATGCAGCCGTTCCGAATTGACCGGATAGACAAAAACACTTCCGTCAACTCCAAAATTCCTTCCGTTGTCATACAAAGTTTGGTCAACATATTCATTAGTTATTGATGCAGGAGTAATGTGCTTCCGGGATTCTCGTAAATAAAGTCTACAGTTTGACCGAACCTGGGCCTGACCATGAGTCATCAAATTATCCCAGGACTCTTACTTATATTATGATAATTCCGAGCCGTATTTGATCGAACGGTTGAGCTATATATGTTTTTTCTGTTAAACAATTTGTAGATGTCACGATTTTTATGAATTGACTTCTTTTTTATTTTTTGTTTTATATTTGCCCAAATGACAGCGACCGCTAAGTTGAGGGTTGGCTGAATCTGCCACATAAATTGCAACTTTTTGTGCTCTTATTGTGGACCGTGATAATTGAAGCGAAACCACAAAAATATTTATGTGAGAAAAAGAAGAGGATTTGAAACAAAAGGCCATTAGGGAGGTGGACGGTTGTGAATGTTAATAATTTCTTGAGACAGTAGCAATCCGTGAAATACGTTACGGTTTATTTTATTGTCATAAAATATACCACATGCTCATAATATGGTTTATACATATAAAATTTTTCGTCATCATTATTATGCTCTCTTGGGAAATAAATAATGTGAAGGAATTATGAACGGTTTTGTATTTTCTTCTTGAATGGCATAACCTCTTGATATTATTTTTGGAAAGACAAATGGGCAATGGACCGATGCGGTCCGTCCGGTGAGATACATTTTTCTTGGCTGGGACGGCAGACGGTACATCCCAAGAAATCTTCAGATGGTTATGGTCGTAACGAATTTTTTTATGTGAAACATCTCAAAAGTTTTGTGTCTGTGTTAAGGTCAAAGAAGGTATAGTACGAAGCATATGTAGTAGAGTAATGAATATTTTTCATGATGAAAGGTTAGTTTGTACTCTGAGTGAGTAAGATGGGACAGAGATAGACTAGTTGTAGGGTTGAACTCTAAGGTATGGTATGAGTAATTTAAAATTTGTTGAAAAATGTTCAATCTGTATGTAATGAAATTTTAATTTCTTCAAATCCACAGGGGGTGACTGAGAATGAGTCTTTCCAAAGATTTATACTCTCCCTGTCATATCATCTTTCCATTCAACAATGCAATTCCAATGTTGAGCTTAGGAGAAGATCCTCTTTTTTTTCTCATGAACTCCCTATCACCGCCGAGTATGCATAAACAAAAGCACGACACTTGTTATTTATTACCAACAATGTTTCATGCTTCTGGTGGTCCGGTTTGATTACCCAAATATTAACTTTACACATTGTGTTGTGTTGGTTTCAATACAAAATCTAATTAATTGAAAATGAGAGAATCATTTCGATCCAATTAAATTTTCTCAAGAACCCGGTCGTCTGGTACAGGTTCCAATATAACCTCAGTTAACTGGATGTTTATGAACAGGTCCGGTTATTTTGAACGATAAGTCAATTTCTAAAAACCCTTTCCGTGAATTTATTTTTACATTGTTCAACCCACGTAATTTACCTGTGGGAATTTACGAACAATGAATTTTTCAAAAAAAAAACAAAGGAAGAAGACAAAGGAGAAGGTCCAGTGACAACAAAAATTAACTCAATAAATCTCTGAGTGAGTAGTAGTATAGTGAAGCAAATGGATGGAATCTGGTTAATGTCTTACACTGCACAAGGAGTCTTATCCACTCGACCAGTAATCCGAGGAAGTATATTACTTTACTTACATATCAAACAACAAAGGACAGACTCACTACTCAGAAAATTGTTATCTCTCTCCCATTAGTTTCAACTTCTCATTAACTTAAATCATTGTAAATCATTATGACGTCATGTTAGGTGGTTCAGATTGGAAGCTTAAGCGGTACGATAGAATGACAGCCTGTACAAGAAGTTATACGTACATTAGAAATGAGATTGAAACTTTTTTTAGAATCCTAGCGCATGATTTGGCCGGAAATATCCACTCATTTAGTAAATTCACCCTCAATTCTTTTTGTTCTGGTTTTGTAAGCTTACTTAAATGTAAAAATCCAGTTTGATAAATTATTTTATACACAAAGCAATTAAATCCGAAGTTGAATTCACACCTTAAGAAGCTGTTTGCTTGACCGTCTGAGCCAACCGACCGGCCAAGAGATAATTTTTTTCCAGTCTTGGAGATAAGATCGAATAATAAAGCAAGCAAATGAAATCCCAACTCAAGAATCATTTACCTGTACATACATATATTATATGCCTGCATTTGTTTTGTACGTATTAGTTGGTGGTGGTGGTTGTGAATGTGATCATAAAATGTACATTAAGCAAGAAAGCTCCAAATAATTGTATATTGTGTGTTGGGCGGATTGAGCACATTTTTCGAAGGAAGCGATCCAACAACGGCAACCCTTTCTTATTTCACAATTCTTTGAAATATGTAATAATTAAAATAAAATAAATGTGAGGATTCGTTTACCTACCCCTAAGGGTAAATGCCCTCAAACTTTTTTTTGTACTAAAATAAGTTGTGCGTTTCATATTGACCCTTTTCCAGGTTATATTATGAGTGTAATGTTTCATTGAGAAATGGAATACAGCAGTACAGAGTACAGTATAGGGCCATATCACGTATATGAGATCGTGAGATTAACTGTTCATTTCAGAAAATATTTTCAGTCATATTGTTATTTATGATCATGACTTTTTACCGATCGGTGACTCACTCACTATCTTTACAACATTATTAGGTATTACATTAGGGATGCTGGCTCATTCCTTGACCAGAGGTGTAAATGTTAAGCAATGGAATGTATAATCCCACATGACCGCGACATAACTCCTTATGTATAGTTCAGTTGGATCCATTACGACACAGCCACATCCTAATCTCTCGATAAAGCACACTGATGACTTTAGAAGATGATAAAAGTGTGTTGGGAACACCCATGGACCCGCCTCTTTCTCCGTAATCAAAGCTCAAGAAATGAATTAACTTCCCCTTTCTTACATTTAGAAGGTTGGGGTGTGAAAAGTATTACTAATACTAATAGTAGTAGTGATGAAAATAAAGAGTTTGTGAGATTTTTAAGTTTTTGATTCGGCTGTTCAAATAATTAATTTGCAATCCCTTTCTACCTGTACGGCAGGGTTGGCTAAAACTACTCAAGAGAGACATCAAAGCCAGGTGAACCGAATTAGATTTTAATAATTCAATACGACCGACTCTCTTTTATCCATGTTTGACCAGCTATGTATGTATTTTGATGTCTTAAATTAATAAACAGACGGGCCAATACGAGGGATTAGTCCCATCCCATATTTCATAAATTATGAGGAAATTCCAAAAAGCAATTTTCAAAAGTGGGCCTGGTCTTATTATTTTGACACCCATGTTATGTCTTGTTTAAGTTTTTCCATATGCTATGCTGTCCATAAATTAACAGACTGCAAAGTCTAAGAATTACTACAAATTGGATCCAGAATGAGAGATACAGACAGAGATTCATCTCGATGTTGTCAATCAGCTATGCTATGAGTGCGGGTTTGCTTAAAGGCTTATATGATTCTTAATTAATTCCTAATTCTTAATAAATCATTGACTGAACTGAATGTAATTATTATTACAAATTCTTCTTCTAAAGATCTTATAAATAAAACAAACCGTTAATTCGGCGCCTACCCCAAACTAATTGCATAGATTTAAGTTATTTTGTCTACCCGTATAGGGCAGGGACATCAAGGATGAGATGGTTCCCTCATGAGAGTTCATGAAATAGTTAATGTTTATTTCTTCGCTCCAAATAGTGATAATAAGGTAGAGAGAGGAAGAGATGGACGGAAGAAGGACTAGAAACATGAATTTTGACCAGTTTTGAAGTTGAAGGGCATAACCTGTAATTGAAGCTAATTATCATTACCTGACGGACGAATGGTGATGCCTCTTGTTGTTTTGGATGATAAGTGCAATGGTGATGGTTCTTGAATCTATGTACCCTAAAACTCACTGTGTCATTATGCAATTTCCACGGATAGTTAGACGTTCTAAATGTATGAACATTACTCTTGCTGAACTCCAATTCTGTACAGTAATGTTCAAACTTAAACTGTCTGTGTATTTCATCTGCCTCATAGTATTGGTGACCGCTTCTCCTACGCATACTTACATAGGTATTGAAAATATCGTCTGAATGTATAAAGCAATTTGCCATGTAGGTTTCCCGGTGAGGTAGACAGAGCAATAATAAAAATCTAAATGTCCACGTCTAGAAAAATCTACAATATCAACAAAAGTTTTCGAAACACATTTTGTACTTACTCCACTATGGGGCGGTGGATAATTACTACTTCGATGAATGCGGTATGAGGTTAATTGCATAGAATTTGAAAGGAAGACAATGTTCGTCAAAGAAATTTGTCTTAAGCGGAGAAATAACAATTGGTTGCGAACAAAGCCAAGTTGTATATGTACGGCGAGGGCTAGGACTGCGTTGGCGTAGCTTTCGGTATGATTATCTGTACATATATTTCCTCAATGTCAAACTACTTGAAAACATTACCTTTTCCAACATTTTATGCCGGTGTTTATATAAAAGGCCTTTCGGAGAGTTAAATGGCGGTAAATTTTATGGGTCATTCAGAAATTATTACTACTGTCGAGTCGACCCGTGGTTCTCTCTTGACAGAAATTGGCGTCCTAATATTTGGGCATCTTCTCTACCCCAAATGAGAGGCAGACATTGGGACTGGGGAGACTTATTTTCGTTTCTATTAAGTTTTTCACCACTATAGTTTTTTCTACTACAATAAATGGATTTCCTAAACCAAGTGCAATGCTACCCTTCTTTAATTGGTTTATTGTGATTGTAGATGATTAATTAATACCTATTTTAAATTTTCTAATTTCAGCTTAAAACCACCTCCTAAAGATGGAGTGGCCAAGAGCAACCCGTCCAAACGTCATCGTGAGCGACTTAACGCAGAATTGGACACCCTCGCAGGTCTCTTACCCTTCGAACAGAACATCCTTTCAAAATTGGACCGACTCTCCATACTCCGACTTGCAGTCTCTTACCTTCGAACTAAAAGCTATTTTCAAGGTAAGAATAAAAAATGCACACACTACCCCGTAAGCACAAACTCTTTTTGGGTTTTCACGTCCATGTCCCTTCGTCAGATGAAACGGAATCAATCAATTTCTTTTTAAACGAAGAAAATGAGTTTAGTTTAACAATTTTCCTTAGACAAGACACGCCTTACTTCCCTCGCCAGCAAATCCTATCTAGCATTTACCTTTTCGAATATTCGAAAAAGATGAGTTTGACAAATGAATTGGGTTGACTTGATTTGAGTCTGGCAGTTGAAGATTTGAGGGCGAGTCTGAAATATACACATTTACTCGTTAATTCTCTCATGATTAATTCTTCCAAAAATATATTTGAGCTTTCCGTTCGGTATTGAGTGGGAGGAGTCGCCCTGCCCTCTTTCCTTGTATAGGACAGCGAGATTGTATAGTCTGGATTCCAAAAATTAATGTCGTAAAAATATCAGAGAAAAATTAACGTTGGTACGTGGGAAATGCGGTGGGTCTCTGAAGTACAATTACGCAATTGCGTCGGTTAGTTTTACAGAATTGCAGGCAGATTTATTGTCGAAGAGAAAGTTTATGAAAGTTGAAAACATGAACCGAGATTTCCGCGAAACATACCGGATCATAGGAGTAATTAGTCTGAATCTGAAGATTAGTCATATTACATAAGACGGAGAAAGTCCTAAGATTAGAGACAGCATTGGGTACTTGGCCATGGCCGTGACTCTGACGGACAACGGACATGACAGAAGCAGAGTTTTGTTCCTGGTTGAAGGCCGTGTGACTGTCAATATTTGAAGAAAGTGACCCCCTGCCAGGAGACATGGAGGGAGTTCAGTATGACAAATAAGGGTTGGCATGAGCTCACACCAGGTGAGTTCTTGGCACCAGTCGAGGAACCAAAGGACCTCCTGCTGTCTGTTACATCATCCCGCCGACGCTTCCTTTTGTTACTTTTCTAGGTCTGACGCACAGTCAGACCCCGGCCCGACATACAAAAGCACAATAAGTAATCATGATCCTCATTCATGATGAGTATGGCAGGTCCAGATATCTTTTGACTACTGGGAGAAAGTCTCGGAGGATCTAGTTTAAACGTTTTGAAGTGAAAGAAAATTTCCCCTGCAAATGTCACAGCAGCATCAGTCGGTCTCTCCTGGGAAGGACAGAGTTGGTGTTGAAAGTTTTGGTTTGTCGTATGTATTTGAGCAAAAGTCACCTGAAAGATTGGCTTACTCACAAACTGTACCCTTTGTATTGCATCCCACCCCATTTTATGGATTTTTGTTACTCATTAACAAATTTGTATGCACGACGAAGGAGTGAGATAGAATTAACCAGATTATATCATCAGGTGGACGGAAATTTATTATTGATTAATTCACATTTGTTTTGAGCTGGCCTGTTTACTAGGAATAATATAAAGTCTAAAATGCATTGGCGGACACCCACTCATGCCGTACATGCTAGCCTAGCTAATCAATAAGGGTTAAGAGAATTTTGTGACTTTCCTGATAACGTTGGAAGCCAAAAAAACAGGAATGGCTTAAAACTCAAATGTTATGTGTTTATATGAATTCAGCAAATCTCAAGAAAATATGCTCCAATACGTTTACTTCACTCTATTCCGAAAGAATATCTAGTAAATCGTTAAAAATAGTTCATTAAGGCAAATTAGGGGCAGACTGCTCCAGAAACACTACTAAATACTAGTTGTTGATCATTAATCACCTTGGTTGTTCAGTAATATAATTAAGGACACCTGCCCCAGGTGAAGGGGATTCAAGAGTGCACAGCAGAGAGTAATGCGATGTAAAATACAGAATAATTTGTAAACTACAGATCTTACATTAGGATTTAATTTCAATTCAGTTTCAAACAAATACAAAAAAATTGTATTTTCCACTCCAATCAATGTTGAATCTTATTTCTGATTTTCCGCTCGATTAAATTTATTAACTGAGGATATAGCCATTCGTGTGGCTCTCTGTGTGTATGAATGAACACAAGACCAGGTTTTTGTCCAAGGTGTGGGTTGATGTTGGTTTTCCCATGATCCATCATTCTGTCAGACAATGTCACATCTTCATCAGTCACAATCCAGTCACCTGAATGAATCTAATGTTATCATCATAGGATATGCGATATACATGTGTGTAAAGGACTAGACGACTAGAGTAAGTTTTCCTGCATGGGTCGAGTTATTAATGACACTCCATGTTATTATTCCTTCGTGGTTCGTTTCCTTGCTTGACGTGACTCCGTGTGGGTGACTTTGCATTTTATTTATTAAAGATTCTGTCTGCCTATTTATGCTGTGATGAGTTTATTCCAATTCGTTTAGAGCAAATTGATGGAAAAAAGTTCTCAATGGAGCCATCGAAATGGAATTTGATTGCATTTTTATTGACATTTGAAAAATGCGTACAGATTTATAAAAAAACTTGTTTAGTGCGTTCTTTAATTACACGTGTTGAAATTCATCATTCATTGAACACATCATCTTTTGATATGTTCATTGATTGGCTTACATTCCGTACAAATGTATGGAATAGTTGAGACCACGTGATGATACACAATTGGCCGTCCTTTGTTTTAATTTAAGACGTACATTCTCAATTTGTTTGAGTATGTTGAACTCATTAAGTGTAATTATAATTTACCTGGTGCCAGAAGAGTCATTTACTCCTGCACGATAGTACTTAAGAGATGTAAATGTTGGAAAATTTAATCAAATTTGATGTTCAAGTCTGGAGTTACAAAGAAACTGTGTAGGGAAGCTAAGCAGTGCTCACAGTCACAGTATTATAAATTATCAGAACCATGCAAAGTCCACCTGTCCAATCTTTTCTTCTAAAATATTATAATATACCGTGTGCAAAAATCTCTTAATATAGCCATAGTTATAATTTATTAAATTATGTGCATTCCATTTCGATAAATCTACTGGTATTGGTCAGTTGGTAATTCATTTCAGGTTCAGCTGCTCGCTCACCAGTCTAATCCAGTTAAGTTGAAATTCATCTCCTAATGACTATTCTGTCCTAAGTGATGAACCTGAACTTCATTAAGTTGTCATTGGGGTTATGTTATATTATGAAGGAAGAAAGAAAGGGGTTTGAAACATGGTCATGTTCACAGTCATCCAGGTAACCCTTTTCATGGCTCCCTCTCATGCTTAATTAAGACGGCGTGGAAACAGTGGGTTTATGAGATAGACTATGATGACAAGGAAACTACTTTTCACGGTAAACTCAGACACGACTTCCGATATATCATGATAATTAATATTACAGGCAAATCGACATGTTTATGCTCAGAAAACTTTTCAGATCTCGGACTGATTTTTGAATCGATCTGGTCATTACATTGAAAGTAATTCCCTTGTGACAAATCTATCTAATGGTATACCCATTCTATCTCCGAATATCTCATCCATGTATTATTATTTGAACCTAAAATGGGTTCGACCGAAAAGGGAGAAACATTATGCAGTTGCAGTACATTCACTGCTCATTTCGGGAGGGGTGTTAATTTAAAAGGAAATAGAAATAGTAAACCTTCCGCACGGGTCAAAATAAAACTGAAACTCTGGGTGTCCAGACCTTCAAATCTTACCTTGATTTCTCGGCACGCAATAACTCCGTTACATTCTGTTTGAGAGCAATCGTTTAAAATAAAAGTCAGGATTATGTTTAATTTAACGAGTGTTCAAATGCTTTATTTTCTAATTCTTATCATCAGAGGTCATCAGAGGTCACCTAGTCAAGACAATGTGGACTATGACACACTTACTAAATCGAGAAGCCGTCTCGACGAGGTTTGAGCAGGAATCGACCCGAGGTCAAATCTTTCAAAAGTTTGTGTTGCGGAGTATTCCAACGCGTTAGGAACTTGAGATCTAAAGAACTTACAATTCCTTTTAGTAAATTCAAAAAAGTCCATATTTTTCGATTTTTTGATAATAGAAAATGTACTGTCATGAATAGGTTGATAATCTAAACATTAGTTTACTTTTCTAAAGGGGCTCAGTTAATAGGACAGCCCCCTTGGTGAAAGCTAGTTGCTGAACCATTTCTAGTCTTGGTTCTCTCCGTGTCGGCGGATAGAAAATGGTTGGGTTAATCTCCGTTGTCCCTCAGTTAGTCGCAAGATAGGATAGGATTGTGAACTGTAGACATAGACAGTACATCAGACTAATTAGTTTTTGTATTAAATAATCAGGCTAGTCCCAAAACCTCATAACATCACACACATTCACAGACACAGTCGCTCGGCACAAAGCTCACAATGTAATCATTTAGTAGAAGGGAGAGATGAGTAGATCTATCAAATATTTATTCTTCATTCCATGAAAATGTGATGTACGCCGCCTGGGAATAAAGAGATCTTAATTACCCTAGCTAGCTGTACATTATGATGTTGAACTTTCCTGCCTGTGCTGTATGTTATGTTACATGATATACATACGTAGTTCAACTAATTTCGATTGGGCAAATACTAATACTACCTAAATGCCTGCCATGGCTAAATAATGATATTAGACAAATTTATTACTCCCAGTGGGCCAACCAGCGAACTCATTTCACTACTCTTCTATTTGTAACAATACCATGTAGAAATGTTTGTTCTAGATGACGATATTTTTTTTAATTCCTTTCAATTTTTGTCGTGTGGGCTATGTTTTCAATGACTATAATAAATTGAATCTTGAATCTTGAATCTTGTGTCTTTAAACACCATCAAAAACTCCACAGCACCTGAATTCATTTTTTTGAAGTAACAAATTATTATGAGGAACAGCCGATCCTTTGAACGTTACATTTTGGTTATTCGAGAAGAATATAATATTATACAAACACTTTTTTGTGTAGAAAAGTGCACCGGTTAACCAAAAAGTACACGAGGACGGTAATTTGGAAGCGGAAATCATAGCAAATGGAAGACAGAGACAATGTAATGACAGAGTACATTTACATGCCCATTACTAAACATTATAACACAGAGTTCCACAGATGAGCGACGCTTAAGCGATTGTCTGTGTTGTAGGTTTTCAAATGGGTACACGGCCTCCTGTCATCCGTGTATATACCCTGTCCCTCGGACATTTCCGGTTCTCTTTAGTACCTTATAGGTCTTTCCTTAAAAGGGTAATTTAAATTCTAGTTAAAATTGTCCCGCATTAATTTTGAATGTAACGATCATTATTATTATGACCTGGAATTTGACTATTCAGCCGTCCGGGTTGAGTACATATTCTAAAACGGAGCTGAAACCGTTAAGTCCTAATTCTACAGGGTTCTCTCTATAAGAACGAATAAATTAATATTTAAGTCAACTATGTGATGGTTTGTCCGCTCCAGCACTGCTCTTTTCGGAATAAATTAAATTGTGTGTGAACTAAGCCAGGTGAAAACTAGCTCTAAGAGCTCAGCCGCACTAGTATTCGTATTGCTATTACTACGTACGTACGGAAGTAAAGTAAAGTAACGTATTATAAATGTATTCGAATGTTTTTGGTCTAATGGAACGAACAAAACACTGGAAAATAGATGAAGCTCTAGTCCGCTAGCATTTGCGAATGTGTGAATACTCATCTCATTCATGACTCTGTAAATAATTCAAATTCCAGAGTGGCTAGTTGGTTCCTCTTTCACATACACCTTGTTTTTTATTGAAACTTTCATTATTTCCTACTTTCCTTGATTAAATGTGAAGACTGGTTTATTTACTGGTTTTTTACTATATCATTTCACTGCTGGACTGAGCTTATGGATTTGACATTCACTGTAAACAGTCTGAAACTCCATTTTTAAACATTTAAAAGAACTGTATTACCTTTTTAAACAACAAGGCTAAAGTCATGCCCTACTCAGTGTACGGATTCTTGGCTTTAATAACTGGATAACGAGGTGAATTTCTTAAGAAATGTTAGTGTAAAAGCCACAATGACGCAGACAATTAAACATATCCACCAAGGTGGCTCATTTCAGTGTCCTTCTTTGTATATAATTCTAAAATTCGCAATGTAAACACTAGGTGAAGAGGATACAGAACTTTCAATTCCAGACAAATCCAACCTCCTATACTTTAGTCTGGCTTAAAGCAAATATTTTATCATCGCCATTTATTGCAAAAACCTATTATAAAAAGTTTAACCCACCTCTTGCTCTTGCATTAATAATCACTCACTACATGTTTAATTTTACAAGGTAGTATTTTCCTCATTTTCCCTCCATAATGTAATATTTAATAAGTTAAGGCACACGACAGGATTAACAAAAGTAATAAGAGAATGCATTAGTTATTTAGAGTGACATTTTCAACAGACACAAGCCCCAGCCCCAGTTCGTCCTCCACTCGCCAAATAATTCACATAGATTGAATAACGAGAAATTTTAATATGGAATGAGCCGAATAAGGAAGTTTGGTTAAAAAATAATGAAAAAATGTATTATATGTACTAGTCGGTGTACATATAAGGTGGGTATGGAAGAACTGGTAAATTTGGAGCAGACGAGGAGTAGAGTGTATATTTATGCCGTGACTGGGAGACATTAAGGTAACTGCGTTATCAGCCACGGTAGCTCTCTGGACTCCGGACTAGTATACTTCTTCAAAAAAACGACGACGGACTGTTTTTGTTGGAAAAGAAGTAGGGATTTCCGAATGGAAGGAAGTTACAGACGGGAAGGAATGAATGGTCGTCGTCGTCGTACATTTTTTTGGTTCCTAAGGAGTCCAATTCGACCGACACTGTGCCATAAAGTCCTCATTCAATTCTTTCCAGCAGCAGCCAAATAAATGTGAATCCGGAAACTGATTGCAAAACTCAGGCCTGGAATTGCAGTAGAAAATTAAAGACATGCTCAATAAAATAAAATTCTGAACATTAGATCTGACCTGTTTTACAGACCAGACTGATGATACAATTTTATACAAGTACATTATAAAATCTACAACAGTAGGGTGTTTTCGGGATATATATAACAATAAACCAAGTTCCAATGACTTTCTATATGGATGAAGAAGAAAGGTAATTTGTTAGATGTCTCGGCATTGAAGAGCCAGAACCAGTGGATATTTGATTTAATACTTTTAGCCCATCTAAAAGAGATTGAAAAAACAAGAGCCGACCATAGCCATGAGAGACCGTCGATATTTGTAAGATTGGTATGGGCTATCACGTTAATTTGATTGATATTCCACTTCAAACATATTAAAAGTTCATCTTACAGGACCTTTGCTTTTTTCTTGGGAGAGTATTCCTACTGCTAACAGTGCTTGGTCGGCTAACCCTGTTCTCGTCCTTTTACTATCGCGTAATAAAAACAAAAATAGCTTGGTGCATATTTCAATTGGTTGCAACGAAATCAAGTGCACACAAACATTACACTACCTATTACACTACTATTCAAAATCTCCAAGTTTCTCTTGCTTTTATTCCGGGATGAATTAGGAGAAAGTAAGAAGAAGGGAAAAATAACATGGATTGATATAAACTATAATTGTAACCTGAGGAGAAAGGCGGGTTAGTTGGGGTGCCTGCGTGTGTAACCGCATTGTCGTTAAATGCTATCTGATATACTTAAAATTTACTCAAGTGTGTAAAAGGTTGGTTTTTGGTGGGTCCTCTGGTCTGTACGATTTACCCTCTCAGACTACTACTTTTACTTTCAGGGCAATAGCGACTTACGATGGGGAGATTCTTAAATCAAAATGAATTTTTCTTCCCTTTCAGTTTTACTACCTCTGAGTAATTTGAACCAAAGGTTTATCTTTAATCTGTTGTTACGCAGTTTATTTGAATGAGTTTCGAATGAAATGGACTGACTGGAAGAGACGAATGTCACGTCCACTAAATCACTAGACCCTAACGTCCACGTTCCACTCTTTCTACATACATATGTTATGGGAATGGGACTAACATTTTACTACTACTACTCACCTGGACTTGGACGTAATCAATGACTCATATTATTTTATACGAAGAAATAAATGGATGATAGACCCCCCAACAAAATAAGTGCCAGGTTGTTCAGTACTGAAGTAAAATAGGAAGAAATATTCCAAAACTTCTAAATTATCATGCACACGTGTACATTGTATGAGCGTTGGATCTTAAGTCTTATGGACGAGGGCACTTATTTCTTAATGTCATTTCTGCTCAGGCTGACTTTCTGGAGAAAACATTTGCAAATATTCGGATTTGTATGTTCTACATATGTGCGGAGTTGAGTATAGGAAAAGAAATTGTGGACTTTCTTTGGAGAGAATAGAAAGGAAGGAAATGTTCCTGAATGATGGAAAGGCGCCACTTCCCTTCATCATCCATTTTCGTTCCGTCGTCGTCGTCATCGTCCAAAACTAAGAACTCTTTGGATTTCCGTCCAAGATAAGCTCTCGAAACCCTCTTATTATAAAGTCTCCAGAGTGAACGTTAGATTTTGACGACCTAAAATTTTTTGACTTTTCCTATCGGACTTTCACATTTAGAGGTATGTGTACATATGAAACTTTGCAATTAGCTTTCATTTCAAACCAAGGTCGGTTTTATCACCCAATTTGGAAGTTGGACGGACACTGATAATTTATCTTAAGAGAAAATTACCCACGCTCGCTCTACATTACTTGTCATAAATGATAAAATAAAATGACCTGTGCGTAACGTAAAAACTAGCACTTACTAGTCTAGCCATTCCTATTCGTACGACCCAGACCAGAGACCACGTAGTCCTTGCCTGGTGTCAGTTTCAATTTTCAATTGTAGAATGAATGTGGAAGAAGGAGTGAGCCCTTGACTTGTGTGCGTGTTAGTTCCGTTCGGCTCGAAATGCAATCAATAAATTGCCTGTTTTTACAGTTGGCCCCAGCCGTCCGTCAGTCCAGGCCAGAGCCAGACTATCTGATCCTTATGAGAGCCAAAATTTTTGTCTATCACCACCTTTGACTCTATTGGTGTTTCTTATTCTTTTTTAACATTCCATTCTTTACCTTCACCGTCCCCGACAGATCATTAATGAATGGATGAGGGCAATTAGGTCAAGTATTTAATTCTAAAGCCATTACATGTTAATTTATTCTGTTTCTCACGCTACTTTAATTTATTTGGTATTCATATTCTTCTAAAAATGATTGTCATAACTCATAAGTCGTTATTAGTCAAATCTAAATCTCCAATACTGAAAAAATGCTATTACTCGGTTGCTAATTTTTCTAACCAATCTATTGCCTTATCATCTCCGGATGAAAAGACTAAAAGATAAGGATAATAGTCTGGATAAAAATGGTTGGAGATGGAGAGGAGACGACCATCTTTGAATGAATCTGTATGGATGGTTGCTAGGAGAGTCTGTGTCTGAAATGGATAGAAGGTTGTGACAAAAACGGCGGATGGGCTGAGCCGATGATTTGAGAAGAGAAGTTTGGGTTCGCGTATGCGTGCAATGCAATAGGAGTGTGTACAAAATATATGTAATGTAGAAAAGAGCCGTGAGGAATGAAAATGATTGGATTGGATTGGAAAGCACTCTGAGGAGACGAATTATATGTAGAGGTAGAATACCCAGGCAGGCAAGAGAATCTCAAATCTCATTCTCATCCATCCACCAACAACTCGATTTAATTCCACTTAATAATACCCTTTTGATCATTGTATTTAAAGTTTGTGGCGTAACTAACGTAAGGGAAATAAATGCCGTCCGTCCATCCATACCATAAGGCTAAGAGGTTAAGTCATACTAGAGTCAGGCCAGGACCAAACGGCGCCGTCTTTCTTATGCCCATGGCATATCAAACCATATATATAATTTCTGGTCTTGGGCTTGCCATGACCGCTATACTATAGCAAATTATTACTGTCCAGTTTTTTTTCCTTCAAAATCTTCTTTAGCCAGGAATCCGTGGGTTCATACATACAGTATGCAGCATTATGGGGTCTAATGCATAAAACTCACCTGCCCAGGCCAACTTGGTCTATATTGTTTCTCCTCAGGTCGTAATCTTGTATGCTAGTACACGACTCTGAGTGAGTTTTGTTATGGAGTGAAAGTGGTAGTTAACTGAGGATGAAACACATGATTAAATTGATAGTGCTTTTTGTTGAGTGTCCTGAATCCAATCCCTTTGCCTGGCATTAGACTAATAGTACTTGAAATGTCCTATTAAAGCTCGGCTCTCTTGGTCCTTTCCTTTGAAAGAAAAAGAAATGGATGCGGATTCAACTTTATGAACAATTTGACCTGAACTTATTTGTCAATTTAGAAAATTAAAGGGCGAGGAATGAGGAAATAGAGAAAAGAGCACAGTATGTACGGATGTACTATTTTAAGTAAGGTACCAAGTTGGACGCACAAATGAATGCAAGGAACGTAACGTAAGTGTATTGTCCAGGTAATTAATGGTGACACTACAATGGAAGTTAGAGTTAATGTGATTAAGAAGAATAAAATTTACGGGCCGGAAGTATCCGAAAGTGAGTGGGTTTCGAGTGTTTCAACTTCGTATGTATGTATGTACTGTATATTTCACATGCCAGCCAGCTAACAGTGCCAGTTTGGGAGAAACAAACGTAGAACGAACTTTCGAGTCTGATTAGACTCTAATAATTTATTGTCTGGTTGGTAGGAGTAGACTATGAAAACGTAGGAATTCTTTATTTATTGTTTAGGCACGGTTGTAGTAAAACAATGAAATGATGGTCACAGTCCACAGTGGTGCAATATTGTACATATAATAATTAATACAAATTGAATTTGTCCATTTTGGACAGACAGTACATCACACATCATCTAAAAAGTCAAAAGAGTTAAGCTACAGCAGCTGTTTTATGGTTGTTATTTCTTCAACCTTACGAGTATTACGAGAAATGACTTTGCCTCCAGCTGAAGTGTGCAACAACAGTGGTGGGTTTAATTTTTGGTCAAAGAAAATTTTTCTGTTTTCGTTCATCCCTTTTTGTACCTTAGTATAGTGTATGTCTTCGTTGACTGATTATTTCTCTCTCCTTTACCGACAAATTTTTCATTCCTCATCGCACATCGTTCCCAATTTTTCACTCGAACTTATAATTGACGGCTTTGGCTTGGAAAACGTCTCAAAAAAGTTTTTCTCGTTTATCTCTACCTGCCTTTAGGAGTTTAGTTCCGAATTAAAATGGTGTTGGGTCAGAGTTCGAACGTAAAAATCCCTTACTCACTCAAACTCCTACGCATATCAGTTTCAGTTTCATGGTTACTCATACAGAGTTGAGTTTCTAGTACACTTTTACCTCCATCCATGTCTGCAAAAGCAATGGAGAAAGGCAATAAGGAAGAGGTGAGGGAACCCGGGAGAAAAAGTACTTTGACGTGTGATGTTGGAAATATCGATTTGGGTTTTTCGGTCTGGTCCGGCGAAACTAGTCAGAGTCAGCCTTTACGTACTACGTTGTTCCCTCACAAAACCAAAATAGTCCTGCTCGTAGAAAAAGAGGAAATGTTGTAACATTTTCCCCCTTTATGTTCTTTTCTCATTACCGGTGACGTTACTCTCCTTTTACCTTCCTCTGGGAAAAATATGCTACGCAGTAACTTACGTCTGAAAAATAATATCTACTCTATTGTCGGCAAGGAATCTTCTTATCATGTAAAAATTGGTCCGAGTAAAAAAATTTAAGGGATCACATGAAGTGTCCTTAGCACAAAGGCACTTGATCATATCAGATAAAAGTTTTCTTCACTGTCAGAAATTTTTGAAATATCCATGTACACTATGTACACGGGAGTGTGATCTCTACAAAACACGTAGTGTATGAAATGATCAATACTGAAGGTTTTGGCATCATCCAAGTTTCACAGGAAAAGTAGTTTCCTTGTAAGAGCAGAACACAACCAAACTCACCGTACTTTACTAGAGAAAATTTGAGTGGATCAGGCCAACTAGTAGTAGAAATATGGGATTCATCAGAAACTGTCGTAAAATGTCTAAGGCTTTCATTTACTTATCTGATTGGCAAACCTCTGCTCGGGCAAGGCAAAATGAACATGGGGTGGAATAAAAATGCTATATATGATTTTGGAGTTTCGTTTGTTAGGGAAATGTGAGATTTAATTTTGTGTTTTTCAAATGCCCCACACGATAGTTGCGGCAACAACGATATCATACGGTAAAGTATACGACAGCAGATTTGGAACGTCCCCGAAAGGTTAACTGAAAATGATCATGCAAATTAGTGCTGTAACACAGGCCGTGCCATTGTGTAATAATTTTTGACATAAATTATGCATGGGAAATTCTTGAGCCACACGCGTTGAATTTTTTCATCTATAATTTCCCTCAGAATCACATTTTTAATTCTTCAGGGTTGTTCATTCTTACGATGTTCTCAAAATTTTAGAGAATGTTCAGCATTTATAGTCCATATAGGTACGGGTAGTGTCTGATCGCGACCCTCGAGTGCGATTTTTATCTTACTTTATGCATGCAGAAATCAATTTTTCTCCGCCTTAATTACAAGGAATGTCCAGAGATATGTAATTATATATTTCAAACTACAATTAGTTCTCTGACTGAATTAATCACACTGCCTGTAGCGTAAAATAGATGGATCTGAATGATAACAGAATACAGCCTGAGATTACTGGGAAGTGAGGCGAAGTCAATATAATAACAATAGAACGAGTTCATATTGATTATTATGTGTGTCCCTCATTATTGCATTTTTAGCGATGAATATTTCCGAGGTAATTAAGTGCAAGGACGGCTGCACGCGTGTTTAAAGCAAAATGAAACTACCTCCAGCCTTGTTATACTTGAACCCCCAAAATGTAATTGTTGTACGTTTGTATATGTTACTTCCGAACCATACCTTTGTTATCGAAAACTAAAGTTAAAAAAACCAAGGGACGAAATCAAGATTTAATTAGATTTTTAATTCGTTCAAAGACAATATTACAAGCTCATATAAAACTGTAATTTTGGAATCTGTGAAACGCTGTACAGTTCCTCAATTGCAACCCAGACAGAATATAAGCGAGAAAATACTTTTTTGGGTGCAATTTTTATGAGGGCAAGGAAAAAATTAAAGGATGATATTTTTTACTGGTTGTACATCAGACGTAGTACAGTGCAAAGTAAAGGCTCCAGTCATAAATTTACAATCAATGGATGGAGATGTAAGCATTCAAAACACAGTTCTACTTTTACGACTGGACTTACCCTGTAATTTTGCAAAAGTAAAGCAAACGACGTGATGATAATGAAGTCATCAACGCCGTCCTAAAATTGGGCACTAAAGAAAAAATCGCTTTTAAAAAAATGAAGACAGAATCTTGGAACCTAAAAGGTCACTCACTCCCCCTTTGAGAAGAACTCAAAAAATTTACACCTAGTAATTAGGTAAGAAAAAAGTTAAATAAAAAAAATAGCTGGCATTGTACACAGACGTAGACATTAAAGGGTATTAAATTTAAAGAAGGAAGCAGCAAGTACTGTTCGTCTTCCTTTACATTAAACTCATGAATCAAGACTTCATTTATTCCTCAGCAAAATATTACATACTTACCTTGCACTATTTTTTTGTTTGTAAATTCGGTCTAAATCTTAGAGATTGTCTCAGGTAATGACTCTGGCTAACTGCAACTTAGCGTTACTAGGTACGCCCAATTTAGTTAGAATTAAGATAATGGATTTTCAAGGGTGAATGGAAAGGAGCCAAAAAGAGTCATCAAATAAACTCGTAAAAATGTCTTATGCTCCTGAGAGTTGGGTAAATGCTTATTTTACCTCAACACCATAAATGCTATCTACACCTAAAAAAATATTTAAAAAAGGGCTAAAATTTAGGTTTTGCCATTACAAATATTTCGTTTTTATCCACCGTTTCATTTCAGCCACAATTAGAGTTTAAGACTCCTTGGCTGATGCCAATGCCAATTATCTTGCCCTTAACCGCGGGGCGGCATCGTGTCCGCGAGTCATGCTAACTGAACTTACACGAAAGATTTATTTAATAATTATTCCTTTTCTTTTCTTTCCTTCAACTGAAGAATTTTTGCAAATTTTTTCTTGGGCCAACATTAAATTACATGGCAAAGCGAGTTCATTCGACTGCCCTGAATAAATACATACAGCATACAGACAAGTAAGGCAAAACTCACAGGTGAATCTACTGGTACATGTTACATATTTCATTATTACGTATGGAGCGTAACGTTTTAGGATTTTCACGCTCAGCTGATTCCCTTAAATCGTTCTTTCCTTTTCATCCGTATATACATGTAAAATAATATAAACATATTTAATCTAAATAAAACAATGGAGTGTCTCAGAACAACCTTGATTATGGGAAAGGTGAGTGTATTGCATTTCAACTTTTTTTGGACAGTCCATTGCATCTACACTGCAGACTGCACTTTGAGAAAATAGAGAAGATCAAATATTCAAGTTCATGATAAAATATGGAATACAATAACAATGATGAAACCCAAATTTAATCTTGGATTTTGGATAAGACGGATTATTAGTTTCTTGCCAGATTTGGGCACGTACAACGTTATATGATGTGATGATTATTATTGACAAGTGCCCTTCTCAACATCTCAACAAGTAGAAGAGATGAACTTTAGATATAACATGATTTGGGTTGGTTTACCTTTATAGTCATTACTGAGATCTCACCTGTCAATCTCCTCACCTGTGAATATGATTATGTACTCACCGAAAAATCTGAACCAAAGACTTATTATCGGTGTAGACTGTCTCCACATTTGTGTAGTTAGCATCTTCTTGGCGTCACGACTTCGTCTCTACATAACTGTAACTCAATTTGGAGATCCTTCCAAAAATCTAAGTTAAAACTAAGCTCATATTAAAAAATATATTAATCGGTAGGCTGAGCAGGGCAAGGACTTTGTTGATTGAAAATGAGATTAGGGAATCTCCAACCCCTGAATTGAGTAAAAATACATGTGGTGAGTTGTTCACGGGTTGAACAATCTACATTATAAAGGACTTACATTAATTTTCAATCAAATAACTTCATGGAGCAATTAGATATTTTTGTCTGTACATCTTAAAGGACAAATCCCTTCTAGTATCTTCCTGGAAACTTAATGCTTCTGTCTGTTGTGACTTAAATTGGAATTAAAAAAAGAACCCTGTTGAGTGGGGTTGACAATACAAAGTCACTCAAGTCGACGTAATCTTCTCACTCATCTCCAAAAGTGTACACAAACAAACTTGTCTGTCTTCTTTTCACTTCAAACTTCACAACAGTGAGTTGTCTAAAGATAAACTGAGTGATTTCATATAATTTCATTCAACACTGTACAGTTGGAGCCGTATCTCTATCTCTCCACCATGTTCATATAAGATTTGATTCCACATCTAAAATAGGATGAAATTCCAGCCAAATAACGACTGAAAGTGGTTGCTAATTGGGTATAGTGGGCGCAGTTCTTGAGAGACAAAAAATAAAAAGTGTGTGTTTCACGGTCTTATTGTAATTAAATGTTATGACGTCACTGTTTGTGGTATAAAAATTTCACACATAAAAGCATATGCTCATACATTCGGTAATGGAGGGGTCGGAATGGACAGGTGGCCGACCTTCAGAATACAATCAGCCTGAATATGGTGTTAAAATACACATTTCGCGACAAGACAATTCTGGTCCAAGTAGATAAGTGGCCGTTCAATTAAGGTGGTCTCTACAGAGGATTTGAAAGTTCAATTGCACGTGCTGTTACAGTGTATTGTTCAGGACGATTGTGAAGGCAGGTTTCTGTAGTTTTCTCCCAAGGGGTAGATCTTTGAATGAAATGAATAAAATATTCCATTGCCATCGCGTCGTAGTCGTAGGAGCCATGTAGTGAGCTGCACGATCGTATCAATAATTACCTGTCTAACATACAATTAAGTTCGACGCTGACTCCTAACCATTAGTTTCTTTCCTATTAGAAACACATAAAAAGTTACAGTCCACCTGGACTGGAACAACTCGTCTTCCCTATAACATAAAATGCCATTGTCGTTTCTTTTTCTCGCACTCACTGTGTGAGATCTCTCCACTCATTGTTATGTTGGCCCGGCTAAATAAACTCACTCAGGTCAGGTATGTGGTAGTGTGTTTCAACGCAGAAAGAATGAAATTCCTGCGATTAAACCTTTAGGGGGAAAAGAATCACTGCATAGATAGATACGAACTAATTTTTATCGTTTAACAATCAACTTTTTTTTTCTCCTGAATTCTCTCAATTCATTCGTACATATGTGTGTATGCTTGCTGTATTCTCAATTCTGCGGAAACCAGCTATTACATTCAGTGCCAACACCAACTAAGACAACATCAGGGATCCACACAACACAACACACCATAGTTCAAAATCCCTCCCATTAAGTATAAAATGCAAACTTTTTTTTTGTATTATTATAAACCAGTCTTGGATTCTCAAATCCTAGAATTTAAATTATACATTACTTTACTTGGTTACTACACGGAAGAAGAAATATTTTCCACAATTATCTAACGCTAGAATACTACGGTCCTCAAATCACAAAAGTGCAGGATACGTGTAAATGTCGTGCATTTAAGTGCAAGATGCATTCGACGAAATGGGAGTTTAAGAAGGGAAGTCCTTGCACGAAAGGCCTCATTTTTCCATTAATTATAAACATTTTTGATCCCAGGCTTGAGATGCACAATTGCAATTTTGCAATCCCCGGAGTATCACCAATGCTACCACTACTGACTTCTTATCCGCTATTGCGAATCTACATGCAAATATGTAACTCTACTCGGTATATTCGTAATATAGTGGTACAATTATCTGCCCATCGTTCCGCTAGGGTCTGAATTGAAACCTCGTGTTGTCCTAATGAAACTTTAACCAGGGGTTTTCATACTACCAGTGCTGCATTCTTCAATCCAAATTGACGGCAAACCAATATGTTCGAAAAATATTCGACAATATATTTACCCGCACATATAAATTGCGTTAATTTGTTGTCAATGTCATCGAAGTGTTAGAGTAAATCGCAAAATTTGCAGACTAAAATTACGTTAAATGGTTCGATTTAACTAGGAAGATGCAATAAGCAGACATGTAGAAGGTACATCCCTGTAGGATCAGCTAGCCAATACTACATATGTATAACGAATGAAAATGATAATTCCACTCACGCAAAGTGAAATGTTTGAGAAAAACAAGAGAAAAGAGATATGTTCTTTCCGTAGCCTTCCCTGGAGATGTTGAATATTTTAAATACGTGATGCCTTGGCTTTCTCAAAGTGAACTTACTTTACATTACTTATGGATAGAGAAGAATTAGGCATCCAGTTTTTCAGTGCCTCCACACTCACTAGGAGAGGCATAAGTGTAAGTAAGTGTATGGGTTGAATTCATTGTCCCGATTCCGAGGTTTTTATTTATGATGACTTCTACGGCCACATCTATTATCTATTTGACATTTTTACATGAGATTTCAGTTCTTTATGAGTTGTCTGTTTATTTATGTCATACTCATGTAAGGTAAGGTATAAGGGCATACGGCAGACGCAGACCAAGTTTTATATGAACATGTCATGTACGCAGTGTTAAACTGCATGGGAGCGACCGACTCAATATGATGCGGTTCCCCTTGACGAATCAATTCGAAATTTTCTCTTGTAAAACTTAATTAAGGATTGTATCGCTTAATTAGCTTTAATATTCGACATGCGCAAGACTCAAGAGTTTACGGTGATGGTGCTTGTAGAAGTACGTAACATTGTACTGGCCCAATTAATTGATGGCTTACATTAGATTTGTCTTAAAATTCTCCATGCACTGTCGGTCTAATTATTCATTTCAGAAAGGCGAGTTTTTCTCTCCGAAAGATCAGAAATCTGAAAGCTGTCAAAAATAATATGAACCAGCTCAAGATGTACCTTTGTTTTTGTTTCTTTGGCTTTAAAAACGCTTCACAGCTAATCAAGAACGTGAGGAGTTGTGATGAAGATTTATTTTGAAGAAGGTATTAAGGGAAGGATTGTGAAGAAAATTTCTTCCCTAATTCTTTCCTGGAGATTCATATGGAGAGAGTGAGGAAGGATTTGATAGCAAAAAGGGTTTGTTGACCAGATCTGAGCAACTTTCGGGTCATTAATCAAGCGGAGAGTCCTTTGACATCGCTAAGTGTCCACAGTGACTTCAACTTTCGTGTTTCTGTTTACCGACTCCAAGGGGAGTCCCTTCTCTCTGTATATTCCAGAGCCTTGTCTGATAGAATCTATCCGAATCAGCGGCCTACTACTCCCGACACTACTATACGACTCCAATCCTAACAAAATACTGAAAAATCTTGTTTTCACTGATTTATTCGCACTTGACAACTTGTTGTGCTGGCCAGGCAAGCAGGGCCACTTGAGTTATCTTTGATAGGACAAGTAAATCTCGGTTTCTTTACAAAATGAACAAAGTTAGTAGTTTGATACTGGAGAGTGAACAGTTGATTCAAATTATTCTAGTCTCGCCTCTCAGGTTGCTCAACCAGACTCCCGTTTTCTATATTGCGGTTGGTAGATCTGAAGTATGCGTACGTATTACTTCATTTTCACATTAAGACTATATTAACGAATGTCAATGAAAGTGTGCATGTTTTTTATTACGCAATTTTCGCAAGATTAGTGTAGTACTACATATATTAGCGTTAAGTATCAACATTCGCATTACATTTCATCGCATGATGCCAAATTTCCTGGAGTATGAATGATGAATCAATCAAACAGGTTGGAAGTAACCAAGAATGACTGGTGTAAGGAGTAAACACAATACGATATTCCATTCCAGTGGTTCACGTTCAGGAGTTGGCCTAATAAGAGGAGACTTAAGTAAGTCGTGTTGAGAAATATTTCAAAGACACGCCGTCAACACCTCTACGCCAAATAGTGAACATCACGCTATCACGAAACCCCAAAAACTGAAATACAAAATACACGACGACTTTACATTACATTACAACCATAGTTACAGTTACGTGAGTATCAGGTCGCTCTCGGTTCGGTCGGGGCAGGTAGGATAGAGAATACAAAATTAAGTTCAATCACGTGATGCGACGACCGACCGACTACCTGGAGTCATTGCATGCACACATTATATGTTATAACTACCTGCCTGGTTATGTTCTACATGGAAGTCTATTAATTATTTCGTCTCACTCAATACCCCTCACTCAGCACACACCGGGAACAACTCGGTGATTAAACACTAAGAAGTCAATTTTCGATGTGTCCGCTTTGTTTGTTTTAAACCCGGACGAATAAATAGAGCTTTCAACGAGGGAATTGTCATCCAAAAACAGCTGAACAATTGATGTGTAGTTTTATCTTTCTGAATCATTGTGATCAAAACGTCAAAATAATTTGAATTTGACAAAAATTGACGCATATTCCATTTGGTCTTATTCGTGCCTAGACGTTATTCATAAAACCAAGTTTGTGTAACTCCTTCACAATTCTGAATGTGATCCAGTAAAAAAAACGCCCAGTGCATTCCAGAACCAAATACTTTCCACGTGTCACGTGTACCATTAAATGATTTATAAAGTTGAGAGTCAGAAAGGGAATAAATAAAAAGTGCAATTGAAACATAATTAAAAGGGTCCAAGATTGAGTGATAAGTTGTTCGAAGTTGCTTAATGACGCATATTAAGGAAAGTATATGTAATCAGCGAGAAGAAAAAAAAATATTTAGAAAAGTAGTTTAGGTAGGAGAGATATGCAAACACCTCCGCTGCTGGTGGTTGGACTGGAGTATTGTATGAAGGAGTATGAGTATGACTGCCTGGATTTGGTTGAATCTCATTAATCACTGGACAATTGACGGTTGCGTGACAAAGTGTAAATATTAGACTTGGCCTCCTTCGGAGCTTTCCTACGTGAGGTCTTCAAAAATCTACCTTTCACTCATTGACCAACCTTCTCCTTAAATCCACTCAACTCTCAAGGAAAGGGCTTTTCAACTTTACACATCACATTCACATGCATTACTATACTACTACTTCAATTCCTTCCTGTTCTACTTCATAATTCTGAGCAAAATGTTACTTCGAGTGTGAAATGTTTCAATGGTCCAAGTAACCAAAAAAAATAAATAATATCACAATTATTGTCATTTCAGTTGAATAGCTTAGTGTGTTTTTAGTAGAAAATTGTTTAGCTTTCCAAGAAAGACAACACTTTGTACGTTTTCCTGTTTTGGGCTAGGAATTATTATAGACCCTCGGGTTCTATTAAAAGTTGAATTAGATCAGAGATCGAGTAAATAATTCGAAGTTTCTCAAAATCTGTCTCTGACTTTATTACTATTTATTGTGAGGCAGTGTTTTTTGTTAGACTCTTTATTCTTACCTCATTTTGCATAAAATTAGTGCAGTAAATCTTTGTCAAAGTTCTAGAAGGTGCGGTGGGTGCGTATTACATTATATGTGTAAAGTAGCATTGGTCCAAGCAAGCCATGCCATGCATTGAGAACTCATTGGACACGAATAAATTAACATGATACATTTCAGTCTCCTAATACATTACTTACTCTTAATCTTAATGTGATGTTGTAGTTAGTTAAGGGTAAGAAAGGTGAAAAGAATATTATTGTCTGTCTCAGACTCTCAGACTGTATTGTGTCTGTGTATGTGCAGTTCATTGTATTATTGGTTTCGTTAGTTAGTGAGTTGGGCCATAAATCTTGAACGTTTCAACTCCTGGTAAATGTAAGTTATTCAATGGTAATGTTAATCAACTGGAGTCCCTATCCCTCGTGCCCGCAACAAAATATCCAGTATGTTCTACAGATAAATTACTTATCATAAAGTATTACATTACTTACTTAACTTTAACTTCCATTCATTTCGTGTTGATTTGAAATGATTTCCAATGTTTCACAACTTTGTGACTCGACTCACTAATTACTTTAGCGTTAAGTGAGATTGCCTTTCTGGAAATTTAGTGTTTCTTCGAAATAATAATTTACATGTTGAGGTAACTTTTAATGGCCCAAGTCAATGGAATTCACATTTTTGTTAAAAATTTAAATTAGTTTTTGTACTCAGACTGATGGGGAAATGTGATGACGACGTTGATAGTGTAATCAATGACCCGAGGAGTCGTATCGACTTAAGTAAGCCTCCCCGAATTTCAATTAATCTCAGCTGACTTGGCATACTGTAATACATATCTGAATAAAACACCGTAGCATACCAATACTATATGTACAGAAATAATGCCAAGTTAAAACGCATGGATGTCATTGTCTTTTGTGTGTGTGTGTGGGTAGGGACGGTAATTGATACAAAATTGGATGAAATGTCATTGAGTCCTGTCCTATTCTGTATGAATGGGATGAAGGGAAACCGCTGCTGGTTGGAAGTAAAGAGTTAATATTTGTCCCAGCATGATCCAGGCGGAGGATCAGATCGTTAAGCCGGGTAAACTTTCCAGGTAGATTTTCAGGTTATTCGGGTATACTATGTACACGGTACGGTACGGTGGTAAACCCGGGTAGTTGATTCCTCTTTCACTTGTGGGTAATTTGGACGTTGTTGTTCGCCCCGAGAGGAAAAAGGGTGCCTTATGCCTCGTGTCACTTAGATACGATACAATGTGAAATGAACCATTATCCCCTTCCTATTCATTCTTTTATCCTTTTCTGTTACGGGAAATTCATGGAATCAGGTACTCGAGATACGATTTGGGAATTCACGAAGTTCGAACTAATTCAAAGGGCTTTTTCTTCACAGTATAAAAATAATACATTCAAGTTTTTTTCAAAGAGCTTTTTGGTCCGACTGATTGGATTATTTCTCACGTAATTTTTTTTGTTGACAATTGTACAGAATTTTTAAGATATTGGGAGGAGAGTAAAGCTGGTTTGAATTCAAATTGGAAGTTTTTGTAAGTCATTGGCGAAATGGTTGTTCTCTATCGATATCCTCCGAGCGAAATAGACTGCGAAGTTTGAGCATGCATCACGGCGAATTCCATTAAAATTGTAAACTTACAGTGTTCAGTATTCAAAAATATCTTAAAAGAAGCTAGTACACCAATAAAATGTTTAATTTTCAGAGAAACAGTGTTCCCTGACTGGGCAACAAGTACCGAACCATTTCAAATGAATTTAAATTCCACGGATCACCGTAAACTTTGTGAATTCCCGTAACATAGAAATTACATACCAAAATTTATGAACCGGGCAATGAATCGGAGTCGAAAATGCATTGTATGATACAGTGGTACGTGTTCAAATATAAAACTAGTTGGTGAATGCATTACACTTTACTCCAGCGCTCAACAGAGCATATTATTCGTTAATTACTGGTTAATGTTCGGATAGAAAGGCTCAAGAATGGGTTAGACACACGTGCGCTCCCAAACTCTACCTTTCCTAAATTTATTGCTCATCGATTTAAGGGTGTGTTTGTTATCTTTTTCCACTGTGCTCTACTCTATACTAAACACTTTGCTGTGTATGTTGTATGTAATGTGGTCGTACAATATTGTTTTTACAGACTAACTCCACACATTTCTACATTTTATCCATATGGATTAATACCATGTTGTTCTTAGTCATCACCGACCCGAGCCTGAGTCTCAGGGGTCACTTAAATCCACTCGGACCAGTTTTTCGGTGTTTTGAGCTTTGACTCATCGGATTGTCAGTCCGCAGTCCGCGCGGTTGTTCCTCGGAAAAGGGACAAGTAGCAAATTGAGTGTACACATTACGTACCGACCGTTATGCGTTATTGTATTGTATTCGACATAGAATGGGCCTAATAAGCTGAAATATTCCTCCTAATATATGTGTGTATAAGCAGTCCTGCTTGAGGCTGTCTGTGGCGCTACTCCAAGGTAAAATTAACCAATTTACACCGGAAGCATTAACCCACATTAACCCAAAGTGTATTAAATAAAATGAGACGGGTGACGGAAAATTTACCTTGCGAATCTTTATATTGCATCAAAATATTCGAATAAATTGAGATTATTTTTAGTGGGTTCGGCGGATACTATGTGAATTTTGAATGCTTAGCCTGCAGGGAATTTATTGCCAGTTCGCTATATTTCCTGAGGCATACATTAGGTACATTATTTTCTGAATGTAATGTAGATTAGAGTTAATGTAATAAGTGGAGGTTTGAGGATTCTGGTACAAGGCATAAGATTCGGTTCATCATTCGAAGAAGGTTTGAAGATGATGAACGTTTTCTCACGCTTTGATAGGCTCTCTCGAATTCCGTCCGTCGCCGAAGCCGAAGAATATGTGTATGTACTTACATGATTTTCCCTAGTCTCTTATTACTGCCCTCAATCCTTTCTTCCTTTTTGATTACAGTACAGATTTTTTTTTCCCTTCAGCTTAGTTATAGACCAGGCTATACGCCTATTAGACCCTCATCAAATTGAGAAACAACAACCATCACCATCGGCCAAATCTCAAAAGTTTCGTTAGTGCGTAGGGAGACGGGGGACAAGAAAACCCAAACTCAAAATGTTGGAACTTTTTGATCAAGTTTTTCATGTTATTTTTTCTTCTAGTGTCAATGGTACGGGAGAAGGATGAGGCTAGTACGGAGTTCCGGAACAGAGATCTCATGGCTTATGACCACACGACCTTGGATGGGGAATTATTTTTACAGGTAAGCACAGCAAGTCGAATAGAATGTCCGAAAAATGACACAATTTCGTTAATTCAATAATATGAAAGTGAATTGGGTGCCGCATTTCTACACTAAGAAAATCGTCTAAGAATAATTTGCCGGACTACGATTAAATTATGTAACAAATGTTAAGTCGACTTCTATTTCCGGGTTCACTCTTTGTACTATGTTTAAAAAGAAACAACAATAGTATGTTCCAGTTTGCCGAAAAGAGTGAGAGAGGGCCTGTTTTTATTGTTTCAATTAAATTAGAGAGAAAGTCTAATGGAAAGGACAATTTTTCAATTAAGGCGTAGATCCTAAACTCTCCTACATTTGTTGTGGACTCTGAAACTTTCTGAGGGAGTTAGTTGAGTTGAATAAGGGATTGTATTGTAAGTGCTGGTTGAAATGTGGGGACTGGAGAAGAGTACTAGGTAAAAGTTGGGCCAAAAGTCTAGTGCCAATGCTTGCCATGTAGTTTTTCCCTTATTTTCTCTTCTTTCTTGCCCACCAAAGCATTACATTGCATGTCAATTTCCCATCAGCTTAAGTGAATTGAAACTGAGTTCTTCTCCTGGTCGTCTACATCATTTCCTAATCTGAACTCCATTGGCTCCAGCCTATTGTGCGAACCCATCCATGCGACACTGAATTCCAATGTCGCAGTATTATATTCACTTGGGATGACAATTTATTACTTTCTGGGCAAACTCGAGTTACTCCATGCCGGGAATTCAATTTAGAAATTAAAAATTTCACAAAATTTTTGACATGTTTGACATTCTTGTATTTGGCAGTTTATGTGGCAAGGGTTGCAGCATACAATCGATCATATAGAAAATTAATTAACCAAAGAACCAACCTCAAATTTGGCATATCATTTCTATTAGTATTATCGCATTAGGCCGAAATGTGTGTCTGGCATTTTATTCGCATTAGGCGGGAATTCTGTTCGCCCTGGTTAACAGAATACAATACAGTGTAGTTCACAACCATTAGTTAGTTAGTTAATTGCTTTTATTATGGTCAAGAATTTCAGCTTTCGCTGTTGTCAATATTCAGACCCAATTTTTCCA